>JBBPCX010000147.1:18621235-18633474 GCA_037974365.1 Hydrocynus forskahlii | reverse complement strand
GAGTGAGTGAGTGAGTGAGTGAGTGAGTGAGTGAGTGAGTGTGTGTGTGTGTGTGTGTGTGTGTGTGTGTGTGTGTGCATGTGTCCATCCGCGTGTGTGCGTGCATGTTTGCGTGTAGAAGCCATTTAGCAGGACTGTGTGTACTCTAGCAAAGCGAGGCTGGCCGTATGTGTGTGTGATGAGTCACTGCCTGACACAGCAGGAGGATTAATTACACTCACTGAGCCTGTGTGTGTGTATGTATGTGTGTAGGTTTGCAAGCCTGAGTGTGCACACGCATAAATTAACGTTAGCACGGGTATCAATGGCCATGTTTAAGTAAAAGAGTTCAGTTGTGCAGGTTGGTGGAGTGTATCGGGTGCAGCTCTCACAGTGCAGGGCGGTCTTTCTGTTCCTGGGAGCACAGAGGCCGCTACCAGTGCCCACCCATCATCACAAAGCTGGACAAAGCTCCAGTAAGCTGAATAACAACAAATACACCTTCTGTAGAACCCTTCTGAACCCTCACTAATATTCTGCCTATAGATGAGCATTTATTCTATAGTATTTAACATCCTTACAGTATTAAAGTATTTATCCTTCCAGTCTTGACATTTAATTTTCAGAATCATTATTACACAAAAAATGTTGATTCAAGAGTTTTAAAAAATTAATGTTTTGATAGTTGATTACTCATGTGAATTATTCAACAAATTATCCATAATTGACCTTAATGTGTCCTGTAAATGTGAAGAGCTGTGTTTGGCATTTTAAATTGGAAATGTAACATAATGACAATTAGTATCTTGTCATAATACTAATTTGATTTTAAATTTCAGGAAAAACAAATCTCTAACAAACTTCAAGATTATCAATGTGGGGGAAAAAAGCACATGTGTCTGTGGTGAATCTGATGAGAAATATTTAAAGAATAAGTAGTATAATATAACTGACTAGTTTTATGTAGCTGTTAAATGTATGCAAGACTGTAAAGGGACGAGCTACCAACTACTAAATACTCCTAACAACGGAGCCAATACGGCTTAGAATACTCTAGTGACTAGCATTAATGATATAACATAGTGTGCTTTAGTGATTTTTTGTAAGGATAACATCAGCTCATTCTGACAAATCATTTACAGTTCGATCTGACTGTCTTCAGGGAGCAGTTGTTCAGTTTGTCAGAATACCAGCATGAAGAGAAAGCTACATTTTCTACAGCTCCTGATCATTCTGGTGCCTCAGAATGTACATGAAGAGGTTTTCTTTCCATGTGATGTTGGCTGTTTGTGGAAAGCTAAGTCATTCACTTATTTTTGATTTTTTAACCATAATTGTGTTTTTTTCTTTCTCTACCTGCTCATACAGATGCAACATAATAGGTCAAGAGCTGTAGTCACTTTAAAAATATGAAGGAAAAATCAACAGCAGGATTTCAGCTGATTATGTATATTTGATCCAAGTTTTTAAAAATGTGAAAACATTTACATGTATGTGGACACCTCACTAAATTATTGAAATTAAGTGTTTAAGCACATAGCCATGCACACCCCCGAACAAACAACGGCAACAGAATAGGTCACAGAAGATATCAATAACTTTAAACATGTTACGCTCCATACTAATGCCCATGGTTTTGGAATGGGGTGTCCAATACTTTTAGCCAAATTGTGTACATGCATATAGGCATACATACACTGGCACTATCCAGGTATGATCACAGTTTAATAAAAAGTAATTTTAATAATATACCACCTTTAAGGTTTTTGAGGAACCCAGTTTTACCACAAAAGGGTGCTGAATAGGTACAGACAGACTTAGAGTAGTTAACAATTAACTTAAGACTAATCTAAGCAATTTAACCACATTTCACGGTAGAATCTGAAATAATTCCCCCTATATGTTCACAAAAAATTTAACAATGAGAACATGATATGCACTGGACTGTTCCCACAGTGAACTCAAATGACCATCAGCATGACTCAGTACCAGCAAATTGTCTCTGATTGATTTGAGTAACGCACTGATGTCATCACTGTTGTTGGCTTTTTAAGTTTGGCTGTGCAAGAGAACAGCTTTAGCATGGTCAACAATTCGAACGCTTTTGAATGCACATCTAGCCCCATCAGATGCTCTCTCCACCTACTTTAAAATGCACTGGGTAAAAGACAAGGCCATTTCTTCAGCACAGCAAGAAGAGCCTATAACACATAACCATTGTACTATAGACTCCTTTAATCACAAAAAAAGTTTAAAGGTGTTCTAAAGAAGGAGGCCCTGCCACTAGCCATTTTGCATTTCAAGTGAGGAGGTCATTAGCATCCCTGGACACTAATATGGCCCAATCCTTCTGCTCAATACTATTTGCAATCCAATCAGCCTTGACCAAGCATCCAAACCCCAGACTCGATTCATAGCCCAGCCCGGGGGCAGTTTATCACACCAGCCTGTCTGCAGTCAACATGTCTACTTTATAGATGTCGATGAGCCTTCACGCACATAGTGCTGCGCATATTTACTGGCGAGAGGCTCCAGAAAATACAGTCCTAAAAAAAAGAGTATGGGGTTTCAAGTGGGAATCCAGTGGGCTGAGTCAAACCCACCTGTATTTTGTGCACACTCTTCCATTACATTCCTGCACACACCCTCAAACCGCCTCCACACACATGCACTCACTCAATCAGTAGTCATTCACTGCACGGTCTGGGGAGGGTTCGTTGTTTCTGGGTGTCTCTGTGTGTACATTAATCTCTACGCCCCCGGACTTCACACTCATCTGAAAGTGATTTGGAGCGGTTAGTACTTTTTCCAAAACAATGTAGGAAATGTTCACGCATTTTGATGGATTTCGATTAGCAGTTTTCTGATACATCTCAGCTGCAACTCTAAAGCCTCTGGGGGAGAGCGAGTGAATGACTAGCTGTGAGAGTCACATTTACACAATTTTCCCTAATAACACCAGATGCAGCCAGTCATTTAAGATAAGTTCAAAACACTTGCTTGTTATTTATAATAATAACTAAAGAAACAAGTTATGGCCAAGTTTAACTACTAACTGCTAACTAAACTGAGAGCCCCCTTACTTTTAATCTAAAGCATCTGCATAGGAGAGGCACACAGCTCAAAAAACAGCATGCAATGCCCATTTCTCTCACAGTAAACAACAGAAAAGAAGATATCTCAGTTTCCAAAGAAAAACTAGAAATACAACCAGAGTAAACCCCCCTTACACAACCATGGAAAAGCTGTAAAAACTATTTGGAGTTTGTCAGCAGAAAATGTCTGTAAATACATTATATAACATTCAAATGAACACAAATAATCTTACATACAGTACAATGTGCCAAGAATATTTAATCATGTAAAATAGTAAAACTTGCCAAAAATATTTCAATATTAGTTATTAATGTATTGTTAGAAGAATACAGAGTTATCTGTAAATATTGTCATTACTTAAGGAGAGGCTTGGAAATGGTTGAGCTAATACACACATCAAATACTATAATGTTGGTTCATTCAGATGTTCTAAAGTTAGTGCTTGTTCAAAACAAATAAACACTTAAGGCTCAGATAATTCGTTTTACATTTCATAAGCCTTTGTATAGTCCAGTACATTACACCAAATAAACACTACGCAAACTGCATGCCTAAACCAATACACATTCATCTCAAACTGCCTAAATTGATTAAGTAAACTCAAATAGCTTATGACAGACAGTTATCTATAAACACAGACAAGTTTTTGCAGCCGCAACACCCTGAATTTTGACTGTACATTGGTTCTATATTTTTCTGTGCCAGAATATTCCTTTAAGGCAAGTATGTGTGGGGATGACAGGAAGACATAATGAGTTAGTTCTGCATGTACAGTCACCCTATTTGAGAAAGATTAGGGCTGTCCAGAGCATGACAAACAGCCCAGCTCACAATACACCAATCAGAGCAGTTAATCCACTTTGGGCAGGAGTAGCATGGGTTTGGGTGAGGGAGAAAATTACACGTGTCATTACTAATGGAGCAGCGCCAGTGATAATACATCTGCGTTACAGTAAGATCCACACATTCCATAGACCCCCCCTACACACACTTATATACACACACACACACACACACACACACACACACATATATATATATATATACACAGCAAAGCCAGCTGCATATGTGTCAGGATTTAGAGGGCTAATCTCTCAGTCAGTTGAACCTTTACAACTCTCAACTCTTTATACACACACGCATACACACACAAACACAATGTCTACAATTATATATATATTTGTGTATATATGTGTGTGTGTAAGTATGCATGTAAAATGTATGTATGTATGTATGTATGTATGTATGTATATATATATATATATATATATATACATATACACACACACACACACACACACACACACACAAACATTATCTACAAATCTACAATAATGCTTATTTCTGCTAGCGCAATGGGGTGGGATAATTTTCCATCAATCATTTCAACAATTCAACCCTGTTGTTTCCAGGCAAAACCTAATAAAGACATAAGAACAGTACTGCAGCTCATGCCGGAGTTTGTTTAAAAACAAACATGATCCTATTCAATAAAAAAATTAACGGAAATGTATTTTTGTAGTTCTCAGAAATCATTAGGCCTTCTCTGAAGGCCAAGAAGGCCCTGAGGGTTTTCTGATGTAATACGAATATTCAAGGTCTCACACTAACCCTAATCTCCTAACCTCAGAAATCAAAAATTTTTTTATTATTTCAATTAAAAAACGATATATACATATGGATGTTTGTAAAAAGTATGTTAGAAAGTCAGAAAACACCTGTCATTCCTGTAGGTTTGTCCTGTTTTTCTCTGGTTTTCTAAATAAATCAAGACATTTTTGTCCTAGATAATGCACAGAATCAACCATACACACATATACATACAACAGTGAATGCAGACAGGAAACACAAGTGAAGTGCTAGTAGGCAAATCATTCACTCACACGCACAACAATCCACATGCACAAACATGCACACACTGCGTTTGCATTGATGTGGTGCTGGATGTTCAGTGTTGCAGAAAGTCCAGCACAGCAATAAACCTGCCACACTCCCACGCTCTCTAATCCAAACCTGCTCACTGCAGGGACACACACAGCACTGGCTATTTGTGTGCATATTTGAAAGATTTAAGGTGTTTAAGGTGCTTGTTTCTTAGTATGTGTATATGTGTGCGTGAGAGAGATACGTTTTTATGTCTATATGTAAAAAAATGAATGTGCGTTATATGAGTGTGAGCTTTCAGTGTGTTTGCTGAATGTGTGTGTTTATGTGTGTGTGGGTGTGTTTGTGTGTGTGTGGCTGGTTTGGAAAGATGTACTACTTAGCAGCAGCAGAGAAATTAACTTAGTTTCATCTACTTCTTCATCACACACTGCTACCCTGCACATCCCCCAGCTCTCTCTCTCTCTCTCTATCTCTCACTCCATATTTCTTCATATTGCCCCCCACACACACAGACACACACAAACCCAGCAGAGCTGCACTACAGCAGGAGCTTTAGCCTCATGCAGGGAGGGGCTCCACAGTTTTGGTTTCTGTATAATGTTTGTGGACACAGAGTGTCTGTGTGCACTAGTCATATGATACTGACTTACTGAATACAGTGTAGTTGAGCCCTGAGACTATTGCTGTTTTCAGCACCATTATACCCCACCATTTCACAACACCAGTACTTCACGCCATTATATCGCACCAACACCAGAACAATATAGCATTCCACTTGAACATTTCTTGTGAAGCCCCCCAGTGGTTCAGCTTTAGGGTCTTTGGAATTGATATAAAATGATACATTTCCTATTCTTCGGAAATCAGACATTTCTCAGTGGCTGTCTCAAATTAAACTGCAATCAAATCAAGAAGAACAACAAATGTTGATTCTTGGTACACACATGCACAGGCAGCTGTTTTGTGAGAAACTAGGAAATCTGAAACATAAATCCTGTTTTTTTAATGCAGTCACTTAAGTTGCTTTTTATTTTTACTATCCTGTAAGTTTTCTATCCCAGAGCAAGATGCAGAGAAACATGACAAACAGAACTGATTATTGTAATGCTCTTTTTCGGGCCTCCTGTGAGGTATGCAGGTATTAGAACATATAAAGCTTTAAAAAGAAGGGAAAGAAAGTAGTGGTTCAAACAAAAGCAGTTGTGTCAAAACAGTATGAGTTCTCTCTTTTTTGTTTTTGTTAGTATTCATGCTGCTGCATGTTGCACCTGCTTGGCCCAACATATGATCTTAGATCCACAGAGACCTACTGTAAATTATGTTGTTGTACCTCCAAACTGTGGAACTCATTTAAAACTTTTATCAGGCAGTCAACTCTGAAAATGTTTCTGTTTAATGTAGCTTTTAATTAAAATTTAACCCTTCCTTCTGCATTTATCTCTTAGGTCATTCAATTTAGTTCATTCAGCTGTCTATAAAGCACTTTGAGCTAGTACTTGTGTGAAAAATGACTTGTATTATTACTATAGATAGATCCATAGATAGATTGATAGATGTACATACAGACAAACATGTAGATAGAGGGATACAGATAGGTGATGCTGCGTGAGGTGAGAGGGTGTTTTGGCTCTGTGGTGTGCAGTGGGACCGAGATGTGGTCAAATGGCTGCTCCATTTGTGGCTTTGGCAGGTTTTCTCCTTCAGCTCTACCTGCTGCTGCAGCCAAACACACCACGCAGAGTCTAGAACTTCACATCACAGCTTCATTAACAATCTCCACTCTGAACACTCAGCCACTGAGATACACACACAGTCTGGAAACCTTGGCAACACAGAGTGGAGGCCACACTGATGATGTCATACTACAGCACCATGCCTGCTCTCAAATCACAGTTATAAAACAGGCCTGAGGCACGGCTGCATGAATGTACTGAAGGCAAGTGGGGAGCCATTAATAACAATAATCAAACCCATAAACGGGAAGAATGAATGTATGTGTCGGAAAAAAATGCTCAATTTGTCTACTAAAGGGCTTGTGCAACTAAAATGACACAAAAGGTCAGAGGTATTTCCACCCCCTTGCTCTTTAAAATGTTGCGCACACACAGACACACAGACACACAGACACACAGACACACAGACACACAGACACACAGACACACAGACACAGACACAGACACACAGACACAGACACAGACACACAGACACAGACACAGACACACAGACACAGACACACAGACACACAGACACACACACACACACACAGACACACAGACACACACACAGACACACACACAGACACACACACACACATCTCGTCATTGCTATGAAAAGAAAACCACTGAAATCTCTATAGAGCAGCTTTGGAGAAAAGCAAAAATGTCAAGCTTCTTCACCACTTTGGGCTAAAGTCCAAACTTTAAAGGTTCAGCTGCAATTGCAGCCTTATGTAAACGTGTACATGTAAAGCCAGCTAACTGTAGGACGTACAGCTGTTGCCCTCCATACAAACATCAATGAGGTCACTGTGGTCACTGTAGTTATTATCAGGCTACCCCATTCTGCTGTGTGCAAAATTTGAATGCACATTTTCATGCACAATTATTATTTATACTATATATATATATATATATATATATAAATAATACAATGCCATCTATGAAAAGTTATGACACTTTGAAATGTTATATAAGTTTTTCTTCCCTATGGAGGATGTGTTGCTATCATTAGAAAATCACCTACATATTAACGGCCTACATATTGACATTAGATGCAGACAGCCAAGCTCATGATGCCACTGTTTTTATTGTTTAACTTCCCCACAATGAAATACATTGAAATTATTGTAAGCTAATTGGGTGTTGCATTAAATATAGATATGAGTATCCCTTTAATGTCTTGGAGTGTATTGCTGTGTGTTCTTCACTTCGCCAGAGTTACTGTCTCCCATTCGTAAAAGATTTGCAATCGTCTTCTCTCACATGGCTTCACCTCATTCCTACAGAGAAGCAGAAGTGTGGTTCTTTTGCTGAGAGAGAGAGGGCGAGAGGGAGAGTGAGAAAGGGCTTTAGAGTGGTAGATCCATTATGTATACACACACTGACAGGTAGAGTTAATCTATAATGCCCAGATTCAGAGTGTGACATGCTTGTGTGCTGCCAAGAGAGTACAGTGTACATAATGGGAGGGGGAGAGCGTGAGAAAGTGAGAGAGAAACAGAGAGAATGGAACAGGCAGAAAAAAGAGAAGAGGAGATGGGGGGGTTTACTAGTAGGCGATCTCTGTGTGTTACACAATTCACATTGTATAACAGTGTGGGCGTCACCCACCATCTGCACAGCAGCTACTCATGCGCTCCACACCTCACTCTGATGTATATTTAGATCCATCCGCCGCGACGACACAAATAGCTCCATCTCTCCAGAAGAGATGCTTCTCTGCTGCCTCAGTGGCACTGGGGAGCCCCCTGCCAGCAGGCAGGCTTGGGGAGGGGGTAGCAAAAATGGGTACAGCCTAACTGGGATGTTAGAGGATGCACTCACTGCCCTAACAGGCTGTGATTTGACTTTACCCATCTCCAGAATGCAGGCCAGCAGTCAAAAATGTTTGGTGCCTGAAGATCATGTGTTTAGTCTTGCATTGGAGCTAATTGGTAATTGATAATTGTGTGCACCAATTAGCATTTGTTATTTTTATTGCCATGTGGATCATTTGCCATTTAAAAGACAAAACTAGCTGCAACCCTCCACTAAAATGTACTTTTGTTCCCATTTACTTGCGCCCCAACTGGTGTTCTGGATGGGCATGACAAACTTAAAGGTGGGGCAAAAACTGAAAGGACACATATTAATTAATGACAACACAAAACACTCTAAGCGGATCCTAGAACTAAAAAACTCTCGCTATGCACACACAATAATAACCAACGTGTTCCCACTGACTCAGTAAAGGCATTATGATGCTTTAATATGTCTTAAAGATGGTAAAGTTATACTTCACTATTATGCTGGATGTGCAAGCAGAATGGAAACATGGTGACATGCATACAGTTACGCTTGCTAGGTTTTGCTCATTCTGAAAGTTCCCCCCACGCAGAGACACAGCAGGATAACTCGGTTTTGTTAAAGCTGTGTGGGCGGGACACCTCACATCAGCCTTGCAACTGGACAGGCAAGATTAGGGCTGCCCAATTTAAAGAGGCATTCACAGGACATACCTCACTAAACCTGGCAATTAACGAGTGATTTGAGCCAGGTGTGTCTGAGCAGGGAAATCACCAAACTGTGCTGGACACTGGTCTTCCAGGACCAGATCTGGACAGCCCTAATGTATATTGTTTATCCCCAAGAGCAAGATAAATCCATTTAGGAACAAAACACAAATTTAGGTCAAACATTTTTAATCAAACATTTCCAGTCCTTAATTCAACACACTGGTCCCCCAAAATTCGTCCAGAAAACTCATGTGGTTCATTCCAGGGCAATGTATGTCTGGATTAATAGAAAACAGTAGCTGAGAGCCTTAGAGCGATGGTACCTCTGGACAGGGCCATGCACAGTAAACACTTCATATTTATGCATGTTTTTAAACCATGATTTTGACTGTTTAAAAACAGAATTTTAAATTATACATGGTTAAATGAACAAAATCATTTGTGTTTCCCTTGTTATATTCATAAAATTATTGAAAGTAGAGCTATCACGACTACTCAATTAACTTTGATACTTATACAATACTTGTGATTGCTTTGTCATTTGAATGATGTAAGAATGTCTTTATGAAGCTATATTCAGCAATCTGAATATTCTCCACAAAGTTGTGCTACTGTATGAGCACTCAAATTGCTTTTGTGAGCATCACTAAAAGAGAGGAAACCCATGTCAGTAGGTTTTCATGCATGAACGTACGGTTATATTTAGAAACTGCAAGTGCATTGGCAAATAAAATTAACTGTTAGCTGTTATAAATTACATGTACACTCAATCATCTAAATAATCACTATAGTACATGACTACTAATATAATAAATAGTGACAGTCCAAGTTGAAAGTTAACTTTACTCTTTATGGGTTAATAAAAGACACGTGGGTGAAAGCAATGCGTGTCACTATAATTACTATAACATCCTTTGAAAAAGAAAAAAAAACAGCACACATTAAACTAGTACACCACTACAAACAAGCACGGAGAAACGTGGCGTGTACTGAACCCTGCTGCTCAGTGGCACACCCAGCACATGCTGCGCTGGAGACGGGCTTTGTTTTCGCCTTCTGGCTCACAAGGAATGTCGTACATGTGATTCACAGCAATAACCTCCATCTAAGCTGTGAATTCACCTCATATTTTTAGATACAAAGTAGCACCTCTCCGAGCTCACAGATCTCACACCCTGCTCTGGAGGAGAGATTCCCACAACACACACAAAGAGCTGAGATCCATCAGAGTAGGACAGGTGCAGCACTGATGTGGGGCTGTAAGAGAAGCTCAGAGTCTGATTAGTACATGCCCAGCACTTAACGGCCCATTCTGCCTTGTACTAAAGAAGGGCAAGTAACAAAGGTGTGTAATGGTCTTTTGGTACCACCTATGAGCCTTTTTTCTTGCACTACAATACAATATCAAACGTGGCACTGATCCGAATACAGGCATTGGGCTTTTATCGACGGGAAATGCTGGATCAGATCTCGGAAAGTAAAAAAATAATGAATCTGATCCAGTCCTGTTGCAAAATTAACCTGAAATAGGTACACAATAGTTCACAGCATGTGTGCTCAGAGTGGATCAGTGCAGAAGCTCTTAAACAGTATGTGCATGTACTGCCCACTTTATCAGACACAGCTCACCTGTTGGCCCACCCTGCAAATGCACTTAAGTGTGTCTTTGTTTTTTTTCTTTTTGTAGGTGTGCAAATGTCCTTACTACAAGTGTGCAAATGTCCTGTCATGCTGTACATATGTTGAATAAATTATTATGACAGCGGGTGATTTAAGTGACTGATTGATTATGCTGGTCACTTGGATCAACAGCAATGCAATAAATTACCATTTGTTGAAGACTGAGTAGTACTGCATGCTTTAAAATGTGAAAATTAATGGACCCTTTAGGGTATTTCATGATTTTTGTGGAAGCAAATCACACATAAACAAATACACCCCCACAGCAGCATATGCTTACACTCACACACTAGAGATGGGTAATAAGACAATGTTATAGCATTACTGTGATAAAATATGTCACAATGTGCCTTTCTGAGAATATGGTGTGTATTGTCAGTAGTTCTAAAACACTGAACTACAGCATGGGTCATACAAAAGGCAGATAGACTATACATGACCAATATATAATAAGAGAATAGTAACACATAGCTGACATAGGATGTCTGATGTGATTCGCTCATTTTTACCTCCTGTTATATTTCTTCCTGTTCGCCCTTGTTGCAAAAGCCAAGCTTAAAAAATGTCTCAAATTTCTCAGAAAAATCAGACAATTCTGCACATTTTAATGTACAATTACTGCTTATTTTCTGAATTTAACATATGGAGAGAAAAAAACATCAATGCAGCCTGTGCAAAATCTTAACAGTATGCTTAATTTCTAATAAACAAAACTGCACTAAACAGAAGTGCACTAAAATGAACAGACAAATACCATATTCAAATGTGTTCCCTTTAAAACATGTGTTAGCCTGTTGGCATGTATAAAATCAACAAAACCTTCAAATCTTTGCATACGACTGTACATACAACAAATAACATTGTACCGATTTGCTATTTTCCAGATGTCCCACCCACACTGGAAAAACTTAAAAAAACAACACAAGTGACATTGACTGTACAATAACAGAAAACACAAAATAAAAACCTAAAGAAATGAAATTTGTTCATTGATGGATTAGAAAAACAAAAAGGGGAAAATATAATTGTGCTGAAAGCCTTCTTTAAAGGTGGCTCTGCTACTTCGCTGGATCATTTTGTCCACTCCATATTGTGCTGCCTATCATGCATTGTTAAAAAGTCTCGCTCACCCTTATTACATGCACACACACTCAAGAAACACTAAACATTTTGAGCTTGGGTCATCCAGCTGTAGTTCTTGTTCAACACACCCATGTTAAAGCATGTGTTCATAAATGGTCTCTGTATAATGACTCACACATGCAGAGGATCCGAACTGAGATAAAGCTCAAGTTTTCCATCCATCACTGCACATTTCTGTCTGTCTCTTTCTGAGCGCGAGTGTGTGTGTGTGTGTGTGTGTGTGTGTGTGTGTGTGTGTGTG
>JBBPCX010000147.1:18609851-18621135 GCA_037974365.1 Hydrocynus forskahlii | reverse complement strand
CTGCACATTTCTGTCTGTCTCTTTCTGAGCGCGAGTGTGTGTGTGTGTGTGTGTGTGTGTGTGTGTGTGTGTGTGTGCTGTCGAACCCTCCAGCCGCTGACCTTGCAACTCAGACTCTCTGCATGCCAATGTCTATCAGTCTAGCCCTGAGCCTCTATAGTCTTTAAAATACCAGACACATAAACAGAGCCTTTAGTGCATACAGAGCATAAACCACAGCTTTGAAAAATGGAGAAGTGTCATTGCAGCCCTCTATACTACTGAGTAACAGTGCTATTTATTGTCATATGCTATTATGATCTTGGCCGTGTAATGCTGCTGCAGTATAATCTGACCAAACCTTACATCACTGTAAAGGTGCACAATAAATCGTTTGGTGATCATTATCACAGTACAGGTCTTTTTAATACTGATATCACAGAAGCCAGCAGTATGCAAATAAGCAACTCAGGTGAGCTTCTGTGTGTTTGAATGAACCAAGATATTTAAGTGATCCAACACACAGTGTTAGTTTTTGGCAACATGTTAATTAAACATATGTTGCCTGTGTAAATGATTGTAACAAATGTTTTATTTCAAGCTAATTTCTTTCAAATAGGTTCAGCTCTACAAATAAACAGAAATGCAACAGGGGTGTTCAAACTTTTGCATACAAGTGTGTGTAAGTAATGCAACCATACTTGTCATGTCATGGTTTACTGATGTGTTGCTAATATATTGCAGGGTATATCATAGATGTAATAAATAACCAATGTATGGTTACTTTATTCATGTTGTGTAACTGCACTTCGCTCACTTTGTTTAATTTACTGTAAACAAAAAGCAGAGGGAGCTGTTGCCTCCAAACAAGGAATAAACAACTGAATAAACAGCAGAGCTTCACCTCAGGTAAATAATAAAATGACAGTAAACCCCAGCAAATAAGTCACTGAGAGAATAGATCCATAGAAGAGAGAGAGAGAGCGAGAGAGAGAGAGAGAGAGAGAGAGAGAGAGAGAGAGAGAGAGAGAGAGAAAGAGAGAGAAAGAGAGATCAGAGAGAAAGAGAGATCAGAGAGAAACTGGAAAAGCGTTCACTCGGCTCAACACCCTCTCTGACCATCTTCTTCTCGGCCATCACCAGGCCACAGTGCCCAGCGCTGCTCTCCACCTGCATCGCCCCGTGGCCATGGAGACAAAGTGAACATACAATAACAACACCACTCTCACATCTCTCTCTGTATGAGTGGCAATGCCCAGAAGTGATCTTAAAATAGATCTAACCTCAAGCTGTGATGACGATTTATCTGCATCACCTCAGACAGGGCTAGGGTCTACATCAGGGCCTCAGAGGGCAAACCACTACATATTTCACCAGTCGTTTAAATATACATCCAGTGGTCATAAACTAATCTACACAAAAACACCAAACTATTAAAAATAAATAAAACTGTTTTAAAATGCTCTAAAAATATACTCTTTTTATAACAGTAATAATAATAGTAATAATAAATAATCATTGTGATGAAAAAATAAAAAAGGAAAAAAATCGAATAGGAAATTGTTATATTTGTCTTCCTAGTTTTAGGCTCAGGTTTACTTGTCAGTAATGTGTCACTGAGTATTGTTGTTGTTGCTGTTGTTTAATATTAGGACAGTAATATATTTATATATAAAAATACTTTGACACAATGGAAAGCTGAGAGCTTAGACAGGGGCCCTTTTTAAATGTAAAAACCAATGTAGGGTTGTAACTGGTCCATTTGTCACCTGGCTTATCAGTGACAGCAGCCCCGCGCGGCCGCAAAGCCTGTCACAGTGGAAACATCCAGAAAACCACCCAGAGAAAGAGAAGAAGAAATCTATACAGTAGCACTCCTCCTCCCTTTATAGTGGGTCAGGAGTGTCAGGCTTTGCACTGTTCTGATCTGCTGTGGCAAGTGATGAAATGTGTGCTTTGAATGGCAAGATGCACACAGCTGTGGCAATAAAGCTGAGGCGGGGCGAGGGGCCGGCGAGGGGAGTGAGGGACAGAGAGATGGGCAGCTGTGTTGGAAGGATGATGGGTGTGGACGTTGTCAATGGCAGGAGAGAGAGTCTTTAAGAAAGATGATGGGAAGAAGAGAATGACTGTGAGGTTACCGCAGGCATGAATACCTTGATTCATCAAAATGCCCCCAGAAGCATTCAGCTGGTACTGTGACAGGTCAGAATTTATAGAGCACACATTCTCATTGGTTAGTTGGCTCATGTGATGAACAGGGTGATGAACAGGGTAAAGGAGGCTGCAAACTGCACCTATATGGTAAGTGGAGCTGATAAAATAGTGAGTGCTCATGTGTATGTGTATGGAGAATGTATCTAAGCCTAAGCTTGATAACGTGATCTGTCATTCACAAAGACAAAGTGGTCAAGTTTATTTAAAAAAGGCATGATAAAAAAATGACAACAACATTAAAACAAAATGGAGTAAAAGAAACAATGAATGAACTCTAAGTGCTAAAAGATGCAGAGTTTAGTTGCCTGAGGAAACACAAACCAAAAGGGAATGCAAAGTATAAAATCTTTAAAAACATAAAAAGGAAATTAAAGACTAAGCACTTAAGCATTATTAAAATAAAAGCTTAATTAAAATCTGTGCAAATTCAGAATAATAAAGTGCAGTCAATTATGAAGTCTTAAGGCACACAAAGAAACTTCACCTTGTTGAGTCTAGACTCTAGACTTTTGTTGATCTGCACCCACTGACCTAAGAGACTTGTTGGGATATTTTTGTCTTGAAAATGTATGAAAATACAGAAACGCACACGCAGACACTCATATGCCCACACACTCTTTGCATATCCATGCTGCTTGAATAAGTTAAGCCATGCTGAAAGAATCAGCAGGTTAGTAACAGACTCTTAGCTCATCAGGCTGTTGCTTTCAGGGTGTCACTCTCAATGGCAACAAAGTATCTCTCAGCCTTCACGATTAGCCTCACCCCCAGGACCCCACCCCCACTGCCCATGGAGCTGAGGGTGGCAATGAGGAGGACAGAGCTGGGAGATGGCAAGAGGAGTGCAGAGGCATTTTTATCATTCAAATTTAGCGCTCATTCACACCACAGTGGCTCATCATACAAAGGCCCCCTGCTCTGCCATATGAGTCATAAGGATTTAGCAAAGTCTGAAACTACATCCAGACTAACTGAAATGTGTTTCTCTCACCAGCCTAATATGCCTGCACTGACACCATGCTGGCGCTGTTGCTCTGCTTAGAGAATGCAGTCAGACAGAATGCTTGCGTAACAACAGCATAGAGCACGTACAGTATGTTCTCCAAGGAAGTTAAAGAGGTGGGTGAGTTCGAAGTGTTATACGTATTGTGTTATTCGGAGTGTTATAGTAATACGTTTGGGTGTGCGGGTGTGTGTGTGCGCGTGTGTGCATGTGTCTGCAAACTTGTGTATGTGTGTGTCTACACCGGCTTTGTAGGCTGCAGTTCAGCAGCGTACACACACTGAGTCACTCTCTGTGTGCTGTGATGTCACCTTATTTCTCTGATCACACTCTGGTTTTGTCTGTAGTACTCACAAATGCGCACACACGCGCACACACACACACACACACACACAAACACACCCAGCGCACACTGCCAACGCGCTCTAAAAATACCCATCTCCAAAGCTCTCTCTAGCTGCCGTGTGTGCGTGTGTGTGTGAGAGGATGAATCACTCGATCAGAGAGGGATACAATACTCATTTCTGTATTCCATGTCACGTCTGCTGTGATGAGTTCTGAAAGTGTGTATCTGACAAAGGAAAGAGAAAGAGAGAGAGGGAGAGAGAGGGAGGGGGAGAGAGAGAGAAAGCGACAGACAAAAGAAAGAGTGACAAAGAAGACGAAAGAGCGTGGTAAGAGGATAGAGAGACAAAGAGTGAGTGAGAGAGAAGAGGGGTTAAGAGAGAGAGTAGAAGAACATAGGAAACAGGTCAGAGAGAGAATCTGAGAGAGAAAGAAAGGAGGAGAGAAGTGTAAAGAAAAAAGAAAAAGGAAAAAATCGGCAAAAACAAAGAAAGTGACTGACAGAAGAAGAAAGCTGGTTACAACTCTCAGACTCTGAGAGAAGCAAGTCAGAAGGGAGTATGACAAAGGGGGGAAAGAAAGTCAGAGGGTGAGAGAGAATGAGGGAGAGTGAGCGAGAGGGAGTAAGGGAGAGACAGAATGAAAGACAGAGGGAAGGAAAACCCTGTTGACTGGGCATGTGTTGGTACATGTGTTGTTTAAGCACCAGTTTAACTAAGTGTGTGTATGTGTAGAGTGTTCAGGGTGTGACAGAAACTCTGCCATACACTGGGTTCACATTCCAACCAGGCAAGCATCCATCACTCACACACATCAGCTTTCACATGACATTGTAACAAAGACTGACAGACAGATAGCACAAGAGAGGAACAAGCAAAAACAAACTGTACTAGAATAAGGACAGAGAGAGAGAGAGAGAGAGAGAGAGAGAGAAAGAGAGAGAAAGAGAGAGAAAGAGAGAGAGAGAGAGAGAGAGAGAGAGAGAGAGAGAGATGAAGTAAGAGTGACAGAGAGAGAAAGGAACTCCTCCACTGAAGGCACCAAAGCCAGCAGTATCCGTCAATCAGGAGCTCCATCAGTCAGGGAGGCCTCAAGCATCTGGCAGTGTGTTCTGGAGGCTGTCCACAGTGAGAAAGCCGTTCACACACTCCTACACAGCCCAGCATCACACCACCTCCCCTCTACACACCATACGGCGTCTCTGCGGCATGTCTCTACCACTCAAATTCCTAGACCAAGCCACTAAATCCTCCTGGCAAAGGCAGCTCTCACTTCTTACATGAAGAATGACTAGCATTTCCATCAGGGCTGCCACTATTGATTATATCAACAACAGAATAACCTACCGATAACTTAAGAAATGCTCAACAACTTTCCCTGCCCTTTCTTCAAAATCAGAATCAGATCAGAAAACTTTATTGATCCCAGCGGAAACTGCTTATGTTACGATTACACAGACACACAGAGACAAGAGGAATATAAAATAAAGTCAAACATAACAGCCACTGTTTCCAGGTTGGACAGGTTTTGAAGAACACTTGAACACTTTTGCACAGAAGCCTTAAAATGCAATATTGCAGTGTTCAGGTGATGAGAATTTCCACTCAATTTAAATAAATTGAAAACATATTAAATGAATTTTAATGCATACAAATAAATATAAATTAATGTAAATAATCTACAGCTTAAATAGATTTAGCCAGTGCTCCATGAAGCTTGTCCAACCCTATGCATCAGTGGGTGAAACATGAATAGGTCAAAAAAATATGGACTTAAGTGGACAATAAACAATATATAGCCATTAAAAGTTGGCTGACAATATTTATTGTTAAATTGTTTGCATTAAGGCAAGTCTCCCTGCATTAATGAGGGCATCAATCCTATCAGGTCAGGATTACACCTCATGAGATAAGTCGTGTCACTTATAGCTCACTCTTCCACTAACCTTAGGCTTCATCTCCAAGCAGAACACAACATTGACACTCCCACATTCCCGGATGACAACTGTGGCGTGTTTATGTTTGACTGGACCAACAGATAATAGAACACTGAGACTCTTTGATCAGCAAAATTGCCAGACTTCAATCCCAATTCTGAATGTGGAACAAAGGGTGAAAACAGGGACACACATGAACTCTGTCTGAAATGTGAAAGAGTGGGCTAGGGACTGGTTATGATGATGCAATCAACTTTGCACTCATTAGGTAGGAACACTGTAATCAGTTCTTTAAAATCCAGCATTTGTGACAGCCCTAATGTCTACAATTCCTGGAAGAAACTGAATGTTTCCCTCAACTGCTTCCTGCAGGATCTTACATACATAAAACTCACTGGCAATGTCAGACAAAACAGCACAGGTGAACATACAGGAATATTTAGTGTGTCTGTATTCTAAACATTAGCTTGACAGAGTATAAATACCAACATATCCCACTTTAAACTATCTCTCATGAACAATGGAAGCCACATGACACACATCAAGAAGCTAATGGCTGCCATTCACAAAGCAGACAGAAAGACCGGTGCTGATTTAGACTACTCCGTATTTATGTTGGTCACTATCACAAAAACTGATTTTGACTGAGTTCCTACAGCTTTATGAAAATGGTGCTGAAGTTGAGGTTTTGGTAGCTCAAGTCATAAAGTGTCCTAAACCACTTCCACAACTCCATACCACCTTAATGAAGAGCTGGATGCAGTTTTAGGGATGTATTTATTGGTGACTATTGACTTCTAGTGTTTGTTAGATGCATTAGCCTCCAGTGCAAAACTGAAGAAACCAAACAAATGATATCACCAAACTGTTCATTTAAACAGCTGAAGGACTTGAATACTAATTCAGTTTTGCAGCTTTGGCTGAAAGTATAAACAGTTCTCTATTTTATAACAATTGTAAAGAAAATGCTAGGCTTTGAAAGGCTAAGTGTCCCCAGACCTTTGAGAGTCAGTGTAACTGTGTTTTATAATACATGGACAGAATCAAAGAAAACTATGTTGGCTACTTCAATGAGACATTGGCTTCTCCCCTGCAGACTATTAGAAGAGTCATTGTGAATTCAAAGGGTATTATCAATCAGCACAGCAACAAGAGCCCTAATTCCATCAACCTACCAGTACCTTCTCATCCTGCCAGCTGTTTCTAGATTCAGACAGATTTGAAAGAAATAAAAAAACAGACGAGCAATAACCGAATAGAAAAAGGAGAGAGTGCATCTTAATTCATATTCCATTGCCACGTATAAAAGAGGTAGAGGTCACAAAGCATATATAAAAGCAGAATATCTAAGAGATAATGGTGCTGGGCATCAGAGATACACTGTAGTTCAAGCAGTAGCTAACAAGCAATGGAGGTTCAAGCCATACCAATTAGAAAAGTACAAACGACATAACCAAACTCCCACTACACTCACTTCAAACGATTTAGGTGTGTGAATACTTACATTTGGCATTATGCTAACAGTACCTGTACTTTTTCATTTTAGCTGAACCAGTCCAGTTCCAGGACTAAACTAAAGCAAAATTGACACACTGAGTGTGTCATCTGGGCTAAGTGGAAAATTGTTTGCCAGACTATTACTTTAAAAACACAAGGCTCTTACAGCTTCCTGTATGCCTGGTGTTTTACAAACAACCACTTTAAAATAGCAGTCTTAACACAAGAGTCAAACTTTAATCTGGCTGATTGTGAACCCTAATTCTAGATTCAAGATTCTTTATTGGTCACATGCATAGGCATACGTACAAGTACAGCATACAGTGAAATGTATTCTGAACCGCTCCGTTTCGACTGTGCAAACGTTATAAACAATAAGTCGATTTTAAATTTGCGGACATCACAGATATCATCAACACTGTTGCAATGCAATCTCGAACCAGCTCGTACCTCCACAAATGGGGAAAGGAAAACACATTTCCAACTTTTAATTTAACAAGATTTTAAGTGATTTTGGATTATTTCTATTGGCCCATTTAAGAGAGTGCAAATGGCTCCTATAGTTTAAAATACTTCCTAGCATGGGAGGATGCAGTCGCTCAAACTGTATTTGGAGCAGCAGAGTTCTTGCTGAAATCACAGCTCAGCTTGGGGCTTAAGACCCTGCATTTTCACCCAACTGAAACTTCCAAAAAAAAATTGTAATCCACAAAATTGTATACATATATAAAATACGTTAATTAAAATATTCATTCAAACTATATTCGCAATGTGTACCTATAAAAGGGCAAATGGTAGCAAATAACAATGGGAGTTGTTGGAAGTAGTTGCAGAGAACAAGTACAAAAAACAAGTAGAATGGACCAGACAGTGGTCAAGGAAGAAGCAGCACAACTAAGGAGGTGAATCCAGGTGAGAAGAGCCATTGCCAACAAAATGCATTCTGAAAAGCCTGATGACCACACAAGTCACCTTCCATAAATCTAGGTCACTTCGACGTGAGGTATTTGACCTGTTCTTAGCAAGATGCTAACTTTGAACTGGTTTGTACTTGGCCTGTCACTCATGACGTTTCACAGATACATGAGAACGCAAGTACAGAGAGGATCACATTTTGAGAACCACCCCTAAGGTTTAGTTCTGACAGCAATGAAACGTAGAGGTGAAATGTAGAGGTGCAAAGAACTGGACCTTTGAGTTCATTTGAACGCACAGCCAGGCCGACACATACAGCCTGCGTCTCAAAGAGAGCAGGGCAAAAATAGCTGCACTATATCAAACACCTCCTTTTTTTTTTTAGAAATGAATGTAAGGCTTCCCCTCAAGCACACTAAAACAAAAAAAGACCAAATCCAGAGAGCTCTGCACAGAATTACAGGTATTACAACAGAACCAAACTGCCCCGTTATCGACAACCATGTTATCATGATTCAGGTTCTGGAAAATGCTGCTCATATTCTCCTGCTGCCAGCATACATGGAACAGAAAGCACATTTCAGTGATATAAAGCAGTATTTCTCAATCCTGGTTCAGGCATTTTTGGACAAAACTTAGCCAGATCATTAAAACTCAAAGTCAAGCCTAGGAGAATAAGAAGGAGAGGGTGAAGGAAAAGGGGCAAGGGACATTCCTATTAAGTAACCCGACTTTTCGCTTATAAATTACCCAGCAAACTGAGGAATCATGATTTTCAAATTAGGAACTCTTCTGGGAGCTCACATGCCCTGTACATTTTAGTCCATCAACACTAAAATTCAACTCATCAGCTCAGCTACAGGCCTCCCGAGTAGAAGTGGGTGCAATAAAGTGCACTGCAAAAATTACGCAATGTGACGAGGGTTAAATTAAGTCCTCAGCAGTTCACCTGTCTCTGATGCTTCACCTAACAAAGTAACAAGAGCGTAACTGCACCTGTGTATGTGACTAGTTTAGTGGATTGCTGTAGGAGGTGAGACACTCCCGGTGCGTGAGAGAAGTAGAGGACATTGTCGCAGCCACAGAAAAGTGTATGTCATTAGGGGTAGTCACATTACTTTAACCAGCCATATGTGTGTAGATAAGCTCAGGTGGCAGTGTAATGGTTACTGAAACTGTGTTACTGGAAAGGAGGAGAGGTGGGATAAAACCCAAACTAACTCTGCTCATTTTATTAGAGCATTACAAGAAGATCTGCTCAATGACAGTGTAATTTAGCCTATCAGTGCCTAAAGTATACCTAGGGGTGGGTGGGGGCGGAGGATGGTGATGTGAGGGGAATCAGGCTTCCCAGGCCATTAAACTACTGGGATTAGATGATTGCTTGGTTGGATCGATTTTTATTTCTATGGCAGCAAAGGTTTTGGGATTGGTGGGCTGCCATAGAGAAATGTTATCAGTCAAAATGTTGTTGGGAAATACTCTGAACCAAATTTTTTATTTACAATTTTCCTGAGGCACCTGAAACGCTATCAGTCATTACCAAGACACTTCACCCACTGTATCAGCCTATCAACATTCACAGTCACCACCCTACTAACCAGCAGCACCTGTTCTCCTGCTCTACATATCTCCCCTGCTTTCCCAACGCTTCTTAGCTGACTCTGAAGGGACTTGAGTTTCTGCTGACCTTTCATGTTCCTCTGCAGCTTTTTTGCTTCTTTAGACCAGAATTGGAACTATAAGATTCATGTTGCTAACAAACACTAGAAGTCAATAGAGCCCCCCAATAATTTCATTAACAATGCTTTACCAAAACTCAAAATCTCTCAAGCTGCATCCAGCTCATCAAGGTGGAGCAAGTCCTGTTGTTGTGATTTAGGGTACAGTGTGACTTGCAGTAAGCTAGAAAACAAGCAAACAAGCGCAGCCCACTGGTGTTTTCTAAAATGGAAGCATGTAGTTTTGACATTTTGAACTAGTGGGCAATTGATCAAGTTGCATTCCAGTTCCAGGACTAAACTAAAAAAGCAAAATTGAGACATCGAGTGTGTCTTGGTTGATCATCTGGAAAAGTAGAAAATTGTTCGCCAGACTATTACTTTAAAAACACAAGGCTCTTACAGCTTCCTGTATGCCTGGTGTTTTACAAACAACCACTTTAAAATAGCAGTCTTAACACAAGAGTCAACAATATTATCATACACCACATGTCAATCATCGCTCAGCATCTCATCAGAGTTTTAGTGCCCTGGGCAAAGACACAGAACTGCATGATAATTATATTATGCAGCTGGTTTTGTGGTCAGCTCCCTTGGATGGAAGGAAGAAAGGAAGGCAGGAGGGTAGGAAAGAAAGACAGAAATAAAGAAAGAAAGAAGAAAAAAAAAGAGAAAGAAAGAAAGAGAAAGAAAGAAAGAAAGAAAAAAAGAAAGAATTAATTCACAAGATAAATTTTCCTTAGGGTGAGGTTTGGAGTTTTTGCTCTGAGACAATATCCCCACCACCACCATGGTGCTGTATCTGCAGAGGAGGGAGGGGTACTCCTGATAAAGCAAGAGATATTAAAGCTCATCAGTCAGTGCCCAGTGACACATCACTAATGGAAACACCGCCTGTAATGTCCAAGTGCTTCAGCAGTCTACCATTCCTGACCATTCCTGCTGTTTCCACAGTTAGAAGACTGGACATGGAACACACAAAATATAACTTTCTAATCCCAGTCTCGATATGGATCTTCACAACAGTGATATTCCTGTTGTGTGTAAGGATATTTGTAAATTCTTGGTACAGCATTTTTTAATAATTACTTATTCATGTCATATCAAGGGATTACTAATGTTTTTAACATTTATGAATGTGTATTGTATACGGCAATAATGTTTAATTATTAATCATTTTTTAAAACTCTAACAGTAAAAAAAAATGTTTCTTCTTGTTAGCAGTCATTTTAAAACCAAACCATTTTCAAATGCCAGAAGCTCACTTTCTCACAAGTTCTTCCTCATCATGACCTTTCGTCCACTCTTTTCTGTGCAGGTCTGTTTTTTGTGTAGCTTTCCTGCAGGATAACTCTCACTAGTGGCTAGGTTTGTTTGAGCAGCTTGGTAAACTGTTCAGCCTACACCTAATTACACTTCATTTTATACACAATCTGTATTGGAAACACTTAGTCTGATTCTCACAAAAATGACAACTGCCAAGAGCTCCCCTTGTGGAGAATCCTGCTAAACATGGTTTTACTATGACAGGGATGTGCAAACTACGACCCGCGGGCCACGTCCGGCCCGTTAAGTCTTTTTAATCCGGCCCGCTGAAGATCGGTGTTTCGCAATAGGCGCAGTGATACATTGACAGGGGTTTACATATTTTTTTTGCTCTAGTACTCTAAT
>JBBPCX010000147.1:18572777-18594711 GCA_037974365.1 Hydrocynus forskahlii | reverse complement strand
GAGAGAGAGAGAGAGAGAGAGAGAGAGAGAGAGAGAGAGAGAGAGAGAGGGTAGAACACAGGGTAGAACACAGAACAAGAAACAGAAGAGGAGAGAGAGAGGGTAGAACACAGAACAAGAAACAGAAGAGGGGAGAGAAATAAAACAGGCTTTTCTAGTATAAGGGGAGTTCAACAATGAGTAATTTGCAATTAAATACTTTCCCAAATACTCCAACACTGATCAATATTATTACTGATTTTAATTTCACCATATAGCCCACTTGTTTCAGAATTGCATTTAAAAATAAACACAAAAAAAACACAAGGAGCTGCGGTAGAATTTCGACAATAAGAGCAGACAAAAAATAATTTTTCAGCATCTGAGACCAGCTGTAGGCCTCAGCACTGACCTGAGGAGTGGTCAGGGAGCAGAAAGCTCGCCAGGTCTGATCAATCAGCCCACTTTTATCACCAGCAGAAAGGGTCACACTCACAAGCAGCACCAACAAAGGCCATCCCTGCCCAAGGAAACAGGCCCTCAAGTCATTGGCTTCCTCTGCATCCTCCTGAACTTTATATCTGCGTAATCCATGTGTCACACGAAAGCTCTTTGGTTGAAAGAAGTGCCAGGCACGGCAAGTTAAAAAACAAAAAAAGAGACAAGCTATGTGTGTCAGGACGCTGACTGACAATAGCCAGGGTACACTTACTAATTAGTGTTATTCGTTAATTAGTTATTGTTAAGGATATGTTAGCTTTAAAAGATTGTGGTTTACAGAAACAAGATAATTAAGAAGTGCTGAAGGGGCTGCAAGACCCCAGGACTTCAGGATTGTTGCAACTGCTGAAAAATTAGTACTTAACTAGAGTGCAGTAAAGACCTATAAGTGTACATTTTAGGCTGGAGTACTTTTATTTAATGTTCTATTCACACATTTTAAAAATCTGCAACACCTTCTGACTGCAGCCCACTTTTGGGGTAGACTTGTCATACATTCATCATCAAATATCAGTTTGAAATATTGGCCAAATTGAAATATCCATCTGAAGCCGATGCTTAATTATACCAATATGATTCCAATATCATCATGCATTCCCTAATAACTATCTAATATTAGCTGAATATACATATATTGCATGTTTCACAAGGCACATCACCATATTTTCTTGTAAAAAAAGAGAAAATTTTCAGCATATGGCATTTTCAGAAGTCTAGAGTGTTCTAGACTCCATCTGTCAAGTTAAAACATAGAGTCAAGGGACTGGCGGTAGAAACTTCTCTTGACCCTTTTGAGAATCAGCCTGCCCTTTGAGATAGCGGCAAGGGATTTTCAAGCGCCAAAAAGTCTTCTTCGAAATAAACATCCAAAAAAATAAAAATAAAAATTTAGGCACATTTTGTTTTGATTTCTAAGAGTAAACGGGTAGTAGTATCCATCTGTGTGTTTTCTATCTATTGTTTCCTTCTGCCATGCATCAGTTCTGCCTGTTTATTTCTGTAATTCTTCTTTCTGTTGTGACTACTGTTCCATTTTTGGTTTTGTTCCAACATGTTCCATCTTTGTTCCAACATGTTCCATCTACAAGCTTGGGAAAGACACTAGATAAATAAAACATATCATAATTACTGTTTTTATTACTATTATTAGCCTAAATGACTGCTGTCGAGACCTCACCCTCTGTTTAGTCAGGTCCATTTGGCCAGGTCTAGTCAAGGTTGGTTGACTGCACCCCCAATCAGAATCTCCTGCACTCGGCAGCGTGGGGTAATCCCGCCCCACCCAAATGTAGGATTAGGGGGTTCTGCAACATATTAGCTCCAAATATATGCTTTAAATTTGATCTTGTAACTTAACACACTTTCCCTGTCACACAAACATAAGAAAGCAGCTCTATTCATTTTCCACTCGCTCGCACACTCTGTCTCTCTCACAGATGAAAAACGAGTTACGGCTTTCAGTCTCTTGTAGCTAAAGAGCAGGCGCCCTGTCTATGTGCTGCAAACCAGTGGACCACAGGCAGTGGCCAGTTACACTGAGAATGAGACACCACAGAGCACATTGATCTGTGTGATCTCTGCTACAGCTAACTGCACTCCATCATGCTGACAGCACTGGCACTGTGTGTGTGTGTGTGTGTGTGTGTGTGTGTGTGTGTGTGTGTGTGTGTGTGTGTGTGTGTGTGTGTGCGCGCGCGCGCGGGTGCATGCCTGTGTGTGACTAGAGTAAGCTTCACAATGCTTCCGCACTTTCATACCTTTCAGATCAACAATAGCTGTCACTGAATGGCCCACGATTAATTAAAGGCCAAAGCTTCTTTTTTTAATGAGAAAGTTTATATCCCTTTCAGTGAAAATTCTTGAATTCTGCTCTCTCTCTCTTATGCAAACACACACACACATTAACTCAAGCTCGCTCTCTCTCTCTCTCACTTACACTCTCCCGCTCTCTCTCGCCCTTGCAGCACAGGAAACAGTCCAAATCATGCGTTCAACAACTCATTCTAAAAGTATGCCAGATTCAGAGAAATGGAAGACTGGCGAGAAACCAAGCGTACGCAGTAAGTCATGTTCATCACCCCACATTTACACAGCACACGCACACACGCAGGAATAGAGAAGTAACGTGCCAAGAAATCTCAGCTAATTTAGGTAGAGGAAGAAACACTGACTTCTGCAGATGCAACACACGATTTACAGCATCGGGAGATTTTTCAAAGAACAGCTCAGTGACCTGTAAACACACTTCATGTGACACACCCTGTGATTCGTCTTCGGGGGAAGGTGGGGGCTATTCTTCTGATTGATTTTGTCGTAGTGGAAAAGTGGAAGCAAGGGATGCACCAATGCACTGTTACTGAGATGAAAATAAACAACACTTTGTGATCAATACCAATTAGTGATCTACTACACTTCGCATTTAAAAATGGGGCAGCTGGTGGCTTGGTGGTTAGGAAGTTGCCCCGGTGATCAGAAAGTTTTAGGGTCGAATCCCAGGACTGCCAGTGGCACCACTAAGGTACACTTGAGCAAGGTATTTATTTACAGGAGAAGGCACAAAATGCTCAGGGTACACTAAGTGTGACGCTTGCTCACAATGTAGCTGACTGATTGATAAAGTTCAGTGCCACATCTATTTAACGATAACGGCTAAATCATATGTAACATTAGGAGTCAGGCCCAAAGTTGCTATTGGTAAAATCTGTGATATTTCTGCCAAAAGCTGCGATATTCCTGTTGAATTTAATGCCTAGTAGTAGTGGGCAGTATACTGTTTCATCCAGTATACCATAGAAAGTTCACTGTAAGGTATGAATTTTGTAATGACATCTATATTGGTATGACACAAATAAGGGCAGAACTTGGTTGAGATTTGCATGCATCACAAACAACACAAACTATTAGCTTTAATGTGCTGCTAGTGACAGTAGGCTGGTACATTTGCCACCACACAGACACAGGCACTAGTGAGAGGAAAGCAAAGTTGTCAGGCAGTGGGATCTGTAAAACCGAAGAGTCAGATGCTTGCTCGGACCTCACTGGAATAATACTTTTCTCTGGGTATTACAATAAAAGCAAATTCTGTTACAGCAACAATTACAATTACAATCTGTTTATGCGAGGACCTATCCAATGATGAAGCAGCCTAAACTCAGTCTAGGAGTGTTTTTTAAACAATGTTCTAAAAGGGACATAGTAATGGCATATTTACCTGTTCAATGTTCAATTCTGTTTTGCTATTTCACACAATAAAATTATTTTATATGTAACCACCAAGCATGAGGTCATACTGCTCTATCCACATCACATCCACTACCACTAATGTAGTCAGAAAAAAGCATGAAGAAAAGCAACAGTTACGGGGAGCATATCTGTCCTTGGATGTCTGTGCCCACCTGGGTGTGTGTGTGGTGCTGTATATGAGACATGTCAGAAGCTCTCAATGTTCTTCTCCCCAGAGGCCTGTATATGACGACCCTGCTTATGTAATGAAGGTTGAGGCGACAGGGGAGCTCACACATACACACACATACACATATACACACATACACAAACATACACACACACATACACACATACATACACACATACATACACACATACATACACACACACTAGCTGTTTTGCATTCCTGGCTGCTAGACTGTACTGTTGCTTAATGCACACTGGGGCTAATGATATCTGCTGAGATGTGAGGTCTGCTGGAGCTGAGCCAAAATGTCAAGGCCTGAAAACTTTCCCAAGTCCCCAGGGGGAAGCTGGCTTCTCTACAATCAACAACTGCCTCTCTTCAGGGCCCAGCATACAATGTGTGTATTATTATGGTAATGACTGTGACATGTACTCCTAATGGATGACCAGTGACTCACTAAAAAACAAATCCATCCCTTAACAGGAGTCTGATACGAGTGCTGACGCCTGCTACTAGGAATGGGTGTGGTTATTCTTAGTATTTATTTACTCTATCAGGCATTACTACACACATATGTAGTATGGAATGAAAAATGAAATAAACTGTCCAAGCCAAATGACATCTAAAGTAGAGCTATATAAAGACAAAAATATTATGAACTGTGTAGATCTGGAGCTTTATTAACACCTCAGTAAGGCATTCATTTTACTACATTGCCCTAACATCACTGAAACAGCCAGTGTTACATTCACTGGGCTGACTTTAGCCACTTAGGCCAGTTAAAGCACCCTCTCTCTAGCAGCAGAAGCAGAAAATGTGCTGGGGCTCGGGTGCTTCCATTTTGTTTATAGTTGTTGTGCTGCTGTGAAATGCTACCTCTGCTTTGTATGTTGTACATTACACCATGACTTTTCTAGGCCTCACTTATCTCAGTTCATCACTCTTTGCCCTGCAATCGTTCAAATTTATCTCTAAAGCACAGTTTCTTCTTATGATGCAACAAAATTACAGAAGACATCTTGGCCATGTGTGTACAGAGAGTATTGAAATCAGTTAGAATTAACACAAATGAACTACAAGGCACTTTTTAAGTAAACAACTCACAATGGTTGCTTATAATCAGTGTCAACTAATTGAAGTCCTGCCAAAACAATCTAAAATATTGTCTCACTGGGACACCATGTAATAATGGGGATATCTGAGAGCAAAAATGAATCAAAAGCCTATCTCTACACCCTACAGTGTAAAGATGTCAGGCTCTATCTTGCAAAGGAGCAAGGGTGGAGGCCTCCCTTCAGGTCCAATTATTATAACTGCAGTAGGTACACATTACTGCCAACTTTAAGAAGTACATTTGTATGTTCACATATATATGCATGCACAATACCGCGCATGTACTCTCAGACTACAGTACACACTCCTTACACAGTGCAGAGTGTGCTCACACACACACTCGACACCCACATTCTCACACACCCTCCCTGCCAGTCCGTTCTTGAGATGAAAGACTAAAAGTGGGGCAGAGGAGGATAAAAAAAAGAAAAATACTGCAGTGATAGAAACGAACAGGGACCCCCTCATCCTTTAGCTCAGTTCTCTTATTAAAAGCCACTAGAAAAAAAATAGCTTTACTGGGGGAGAACCCCTAACAGCACTGGAGCACAGGGGTAATTGATACGTAATTGAGGAAAAGATCTGGAGCCCTTTAATTAACTATGAGAGGATTGCTGTGTGCTTTTAGCAAGCATGGCTGTGGTTACTGCCATATTCCTAAGACCAAAACAAATAAATAAATAAAATTGTGCATCATCTTTTTTTTGTCAAAGGACCTAGTCACTGACAAAATGATCATTATTGTCAAAAACGAGAGCAGAAGCTTTTATATTTGACCTCGGGTAAGTCAACTAATGTGATTATAGTGCTTGGAAAGGGAGAGGTGAGCAAATTGAATAATCAGAGCCACAAAAAAGGCTCTGCGTGAGAAAAGCATTCGTCATGCTTCACATGCGTGATACCATGGTATCGCTTCGTGTCATCTTCTGGAAGAGCGTTTGAGGCATTAGGCAACCCCGGAGCCAGCTGGAAAGTGTCCCTGCATTTCTGAGCGATTCAAAGAAAAGAAGAGACAGAGGGGGGGTTGAAAAAAAGGAGTGTAACTTGGACACAGTGCTTCTGAACGGTCAATAAACAAACCGAGGCCGGACAACCTTTTACCATGAATAAAAGCAAACAGTTCCCATTCAAATAAAAGATCCTCACCACAGGGGGACGAGCCTACAGCGCAGAAAGACTGAGGCAGGAAATGTGGGTAAGTATGAGTAATGGCTAAACCATAGTATTTAGGCTTCCAGAATAAGAAAAATGATCAACAAGAAGTGCACAAATCCCCAAGTTGGAATAGGCAAGATTGGGAAACGTTACTATTGAAGGAGCAGTCATGTGCTGCCATTGGCAAACAGCCTTAGGGGTCAGAACACACTTTGCAGGAGTTCAATGAAACTTGCTAATCCGGCAGGATTTTAGTAGTTAGTGGAACATGTAATATGGTAAGGGCTTTTCCTTCAACCCCTTAGATTAACTCTTATTACATCCTAAGGCTTATTATTCCATGATTACAGGGTGAACTGGCTGAGTTATTCTTGAGTTATAGGAATGAGGAATGAAAGCCACTGGCAAGTCCTGAGCATTTAAGAATAGAATCTAGAAGCTGCAGACATATTTTTCTTTGAACTACCAGAGTCAGGAGATGTTTGTTATGTAAATGACAATCCAATTGGTTATGTTTGTTGGGTGGGTTGGTCTATACGGTTTGGTAAAAAATGCTTCATAGATATACACATCCTACTGTTTTGGGCTTCAGCATACAGCATACATCCCCATCTATCATTAGCCAAGCACTAGCAGCCAGTGCTCTGCATACACACCGGCTGAGGCTGACCAGTCCTGTGCTATGGGTAAATTAGTTTACGGGAATATAAGCATGCAAGTCAAATCATTTCCCCTCAGGAAAAAGAGGATCCTCCAGCCCCTCTCTGGCATGCGTGCCCTGATGTAATCTCCAGAATGGCAGGACCAACAGTCTTCCCACTGCAGCTAAAGCATTGGTGACCCTGGACCTTAGCGGTCCACAGAAGTGTAGTCCCGGGACAGCGCACTTCTGCGAGTGACCGCTGTCCTCTCCAGCTGGGCTTTGGGTCACTCTGAGCTGTTTCCCTGAAAAAAGACGGGCAGACTAGGACACAGGGCTGGTAAGCTGCACAGTGTCTGCAATAATCTCCATATTTGTGTAGTAAATAATATTGAGGTTTTGGCATCTAATCAATTTTTGTTTGGAATACAAAATTTACTTCTTTGGTTTGGACTTGAGCTACTGGTAGCTACTGGGCTACTAGTACTACTGGAAGCTTATACCAAATACAGTGGTGGTAAGTATCAGTATTAATTTATTCAGTATACATTTATTTTGTTATCTATTCTGATAACTCTGAATTCACAAAATGGTTCAAGACATCATTCTTCTCCTCCGAATATGGCTACAGAGACTCCTATATGTAGCGTGCCATCAAGTAGAACAATCGCAATAATAAAACACTTCCAGCACTCTTTAGACAAAATCAAAATACTAACATTTCTCTTTAATGGGCCAAACTGGAATTTTAAATTTGGAACTGAGAAAATAAGTTCCATTTTTATATAACATGAATCAAAGTGCTACTTCAAAAGTAGGAAGCAACTGGCTATTTAGTACTGTGTCATGCGTAACTGCAACATCTGGGCATGGATATAGCAGTAGTTTTCAAATACAATGTGAGAATTAATTTGTCAATCTGGAGCAAGAATCTGCATATTCCAAACTTCGATTTTGATCATGCAATCATGTCAGCCTTGACAGACTGAGCTGCACCAACTGCAAAATGACGTGCACTGCTTATGTTACACTACTAAGGCCTGCTAGCCCAAACACCCTACAGGTGCTACAGCAGAGAAATGAATCTCACTTCACTGCCGCAGGAGCCAACTGCTATAAAAACAACCACTGCAAGTGGCAGGGAGTTCAATGGGGGGGGGGGGGGGGGGGGGTGGTAAGGACATGTCATATAACATGAGCCAACATTGCTAAATGCAGGCAGTAGCACATAAATTATGGCATAGAAAGAAAAACATTTTGGGTCAACTTTTCTGCACCCAGATTAAGGCTCAATCCCGGACATTACTTCATCACTCCACTGGAAGTGCTTCATTGCAGTAGAGGTTTAAGCAGGCTCTGGAACACCACCCACTTATGATACAAAGCAGTGAATATATCTCTCTTTGTGCCAGCATTTAACAACGTGAAAACAATGCGCAGCTGCCAAGAGGATGCTCACTGACGTCCTCTCTGTCTTACTGAGCAGGCATCCTCTCTTCGATGCAGATTTAACCTCTCTTCATAATGATCCTCCTCTCTAGCTCCCTCCTGCCTCTTGTTCTCCTCTCTAACTGTGAAGGACAACCAGCCAGCATCAGAGGACACATTATGAAAGGAATAACAGAAGCACAGCTTAGTCTATCCATTCTGGGTGTTCCCTCTTAGCAGCTCACTGCACACTAATGTTGCAAAATGCACAAAAAATAAGTGATTCATTGTATTTACTGGATTCAAAAGTGCATATTTCCACATGACTACATCATATCATGACCATCACTTTTTTCGGTACATTTGCTTCTTTTGAACCCATGCAACTGACACTTCAATTTGACTCACATCCGCTGAAAGTTTCCAGTGCAGAGCTCTTATGTTGGCCAAAGAGAATTGATTTTATTTTACTACGCTCAATATGGATTTCCATGATGCTCAAAACACACACAGCCGAGATGCACGCCTGTCACAGCACAGCCGTCTGTCTTATCACACGCTGACTTGTTGGGCATTCCACCGCTGCTGTGCTTTCCCATGTTGTTTCTGATAAGTTTACACACCTTGTTCACTTAAGCAAAGTGCGTCATTCCTTGTACTTCTGTTAGTGCTGTTAGCCAGAACCCCACACACGTTTAAACCTCGCTGAGGAGAAACAACAGCTAAGAAAAGTTCACCAACTCAAGTGATGGATGATATGAAAGTCAGGAACAATTTTGAATGTCATAACATTACAATATATATCTCACGCAACAATAGTATTAACCTCCCCCTGAAAGTGCACCCTGCTACCCAAATTATACACCAAAAGTAAATTATTCATTCGATTTAGTAAGTCATTATGCTATCCACAGTGTCATCATGCAATTTGCCAGTTCTTTGCTAGACTTCTCAATGCTCTAATCAATTTAAACTAAAGAAACGTTTTAAAACATGATATTGTTACTGAGATGGATGAACAGTTTATTAGATTAATGTCTTCTTTGAGTCAATGTTTTAAAATGCTAAAAAAAAAAAAAAGTGACTTCTCACTTGTCTCACATCATATACAAAAAGCATCATAGTAGCTATTATATAATTTAAAGTAGTTACCGAATATTACATGTTGAAAGGAGTATGGTTCCGAATGGTACGAAGAGTGATAACTAATAACTGTATGAGTATACAAATTTAATGTTGATACTTTATTAACAAATGGACAGTATCTTTTACTTTCGTGGTTATTACCTACATATCATTACACAGTACTGAACTGCCATGCATTAGTGTTCTCATATGGTCTTTTCAGTCTATTTAGATTAGCACAAACTTCAAGGTTAAAGAACAACGAACAGGCTGCAGTACAAACAGACACACCTGCGGTTGTCTTGTACAGCAGAGTATGGTAGCACTCCCTCACACACCCTATCCCTGTGCTGACACCTGGGATAGTGCATCACAGAGTGGCCCCGAGATTAGCCTCATTTATCTGTGTCAGGCTTCATCAGTCCACTGCCTGCTGCTCATTCAACCTGCCTCTCCATCTGAGAGCTGCTTCCACACACTCACAACTGTTGACTCTATACATGCCAGGGACGGTCTATTTACCAAAGTATGTGCTGCTTATCACTGCCAAAATCCAAATCTCAGCTTTTTTGGCACTTGAAATTCTCCGGAAGCTATAAAAAGAGATACAGTAACCCCCAACTTTCACGCAGATCAGCAGTCGCTGTTTCAGTCCGTTGCAGATTTTCGAACCTCCCACTCCTGAGGACACCTGACTGTGACGTCCGGGCCTCATGCTCCACGCGGCAGTTACCAAGGCAATCAGACCCCTGAACGGAATGAAGCTCCGCTGCTCAGCGCCGCCCCAAACAAACAACCAGCACAAGGATGACGGGGCGTGGCCCAAACATAAACAACCAGCACGAGAACGAGGGGGCGTGGCGCACAAGGCCAGGACGTCACAGTCAGCCGTACTCAGAGGCGGGAGGTTTGAAAGTAGCCAATCCGAGAACGCTATTTATTGCTGCTGATTGCCTGCTGCCCTGTGACACTGCAGTCCAGAATTCCCCCCTGGAGCGTCTCAAGTGTTCTCCTGTTTTTCATTTTGTTCTTCTTAAAGCCCTGCATTTTTATTACTGTAAATTAAATTAATTACTGTATTTACCCTGCTCATACCAAAGAATACGCACGTACATGAATTACAGTACAGCCTATACAGGGGTAACATCAGTATTTACATCCTTGCACTGCAGGAGTGCAGTGTTAACTGTACAGGCTGGATGGTAGTATTAAATCATTTTTATTCCGTGTGATTGGTTTTTTAAAATATCGATTTACAACAGAAATCAATAGCGTAGGTTGTTAGGATTCAAACAAGCCCGGGCTTGAGTCTCTCCGACCCTCCTACGGGAAGTTACAGCCCAAAATCTCCAGGGACCCAATCAGGTGCTCCGGCTTTGACTGACAATAGCTTGGTCCACTTATCCTCTAGCTGAAATTTGCATGTACTGCCGTGTATCCAATCTAAAGCCCTTTCCAACGATATGTCATTTGTGGATTTGGCTTCTCTCTGGGCTATACAAATACGGCGAGAGCTGATCTGAGATCAGTGGCGTCTGTGAGTCTGGGGCGAGCGTTTGGATTTATAAGTCGATTTTTTTGGCTCAAACCAAGGAAAAAACACTCAGAAGACCATACTGAGGATATTTCAGAATATTTCGAGGACATTTGATGGGGATAATTGTCCAGTAAATACGATTTTTCATGGGAAATAGCAGAGACGCTCTGAAGAGGCTCTCTGGGCGCGTGCGAGTCCGAGCTGAATGTCTTCAAAAGTAAGCAATTGGGAATTACGACACTTCACTTTATAAGTGTGTATAAGCTGGCTGGATGCGATAAGTGCTTTCGATTTATTTTGGAGTTGTTTTATTGTGTTTTGAGCGAGTTTTGTCGTTTTATGGCTTTATTTACATTCATTTCCCACAGGTCCAGCGGTGGGCGGCCGGAGTCGACTCGCTCGGACAGTGCGTGTCGACTCAAGGTGACTCTTCGAACAAGAATGAATGGCAGAGAAGCCTGTGTTCTTCTTTTGAGCTCGAATTTTGAACATCAAGTTCACAAGACCTGTGGCTATTGAATTCCATTGTTTAAAGCAAGCATTACATACTTCTGGATTTTGTCCTGTTTTGCTCTTTTTCAAATACGTTGGCACATGTTACTTCTCTGGCACATGAAACTTCAGAGTCTTAGCTTTGAAATGAGTCCAACCACAAACAATAATAACTTTGTATGACAGAATTGTGAGCTTTATAAAGTTATAATACAGAATCCAAGATGGATTCCAAAATAGGGAGTGGTGCTGATGAGGGTAAGGCTAATTAATTTAAAATGAAATTAAAGTGTTTTGGGAGCATATTTGAGGGTATTTAGGGTTTACACTATAAAAATAGGCATTTTTAGGCATTTTTTTAACCACATCACAACACGCTTTTTCACTATATGCGGGTGCTCTTGGCAAGTAACCCCCACGAAAAGCGGGGGGTTACTGTATTTGTATTTGTAACAGAGCCGAACGTAGCGATTTGTTAGTTAAGCAGAAGGCTGATTACAAACAGAATCTACTGAAGTGAGTGTTTCAGAATGCTTACAATCGAGGAGGAGTCTAAAAATTTGTGTTTTTTTCCCATGTCTGACGTACCTCTGTCCAGTCAGCATGCACACGTTTTTGGAGTGCTTGACGGAAAAAAGGAAAAACTCCTCAGAGATGTGGAGGGCAGGAATGTTCCTCTGGCAGCCTTCCCATCAGACACTGTCTGGGCGGACTTCAGAAGTATGACGTGTGGCCAGCAGAAGAGGTGGAGAGAAGGAGGCAACTCTCTTTCTAAACACTCTCACTGCCCGCATGACATCACACAGGAGGGGAAATGGGACAGAATCAGGGAGCGCTGGAGCACCAGCCTTCTCTCTGCACCCAACATTTAACACAAGCTTGTCATTCCTCCACTGCACTCTGCCTATTCAGGGGCTGATTTAACTCCAAGAAATGTGTCTGTGACACTTATTGATGAAAAGTTAATATTTTCCAAATGCATCACAGTATAATAGCACGCTTCCTGACTACTGCCACTCTACGTTGAGTTCAAAGACACTGATTGGTCCATCTGTTTTCTTCTCTAAAGATTACCCACCCCAAATTGAAGCTTACACAGCATATTTCTATTACAGTTGCTTCTATTCCATGGAATATACCTTTATCACAGATATTATTAACATTATATGTACATCCAAAATTAACAGTGAATATTATTGTGCAACACCAGTGCTGGTACAGACAATAAAGACTACATTCTTTTAAAGTTGCATGTATACACTGCTCAGAATGATTCACTCTTTCCACAGAATCTACATTCAAGCACCTCAGGGCAAAGCAGTCAGCAACCAGTGTGTGTAACAGGAATAAGAAAACCTCCATAATAAGGAAAAGTAATACCATGCCAAAAATAACAGTAGTAAGGGTGGGTTTTGGTATTCCACAGATTGTTTGTATCAGTGCCGTTTTCCTGTTATTGAATTCCTTTCTCGATGCATATCCTCCTTTTGCACTGGACACATTTGTGGCTCATGAGACTTACACTGCTTGGCAGGGGCTTCTGTGCCACCCTCAACCAGTGCGTGCACACAGACATACACACACGCACACATAACAGCTTGTCATGCTCTTGTCTCGGGCCTCCTTTGACCCGTCCTAGAGAGGAACAGTGTGATTGTGTTTCTACAGTGTGATTGTGTTTCTACAGCCTCACACTATGATAAAGTAAAGGTGTGAATATACTTGATGCAAATGATCTGTCATTATTCAGTTAAAACTGGCAACTCCATTTAAAAAATAATTTATTAACATTTGTTATCCATGACTTAAATTAGTGAATAATTAAAAATGATAAAAAGGGTCTCGACCATGTTTTATAAAGTTGTGTTAAGCAATCATTAAATTCTCCACCAGAGGGTGCAATTAGTATTGCTTTTCTGAGCATCTATGAAAGAGGAAACTCACACCAGCAGGATCTCTTGAACAGGCTTATGCTATGTTAAGTAATTTAAATGAATATTTGTTGTTGTACATTGCATGTACATGATTACTCGCAAAAATAATCACTAGATTACTGGATGACTAGTATTATCTCAATTCAAATGTGTACACAAATCCACATGAATAAAATAGACTGCACCAGCAAAAAGTCAGTACACTGGAAGAACACAAACAACTGTGTTTGCATACATAATGCTGCGTGACACTGATACGGGTTCTCCCATGGGTTAGGCTGGCTCAGGTCAACTTATTAGAAAATTTTGTGGGCTGGAACGGGGCGGGTCAAAAATGACAAAGCAGCATTTTTACTAAGTGATAAACAACTTGAGAAGTGATAAATGAGACATGCAGGTTTGGTCAGGTTCAGGGCATGGGTTTACAAATATTTTGCACATTGGGCATGGCAGGTCATTAAAATTGCAGACCTATGCATCACTACTGCATGGTATATTGTCCATTCCAGTATATCTGCACAGGAGGTGACTCCAAAATACATTTTTTTAAACTTAGCAGGATCAATAAATGAAAAAGAAACTTAGTTAATATTGCACATCATTTGTCATCTGCTGGCAAGGAACAGATTATTTTCTGGCATTATTTTCTGCTTTCTGTCTCACAAGCTACATCAGGTATGTAAGACACTCTTTCAGCATGCAGCATGCAGCATGCAGTTCTCAGAACGCATGGGTTCATTTATGGCAAACTCAAATATCCTAATATATATCAGAATGTAACGCCTTATCTAGAAAATATCTTGATACTGAATTTTATCAATACCACCCAGCACTAAATATTACGTTAATCTTGTGAAATGATGTACATGTTTGAATAGTAGTTTTTTAGCGTCTCTGCTCTGCTCTCTCTTCACCCAAGATGCATTCGCTTCACAATCAGCCTGTCACTCAGAGTGAGCTGACAGCTGAAATCCTACCATGACACATGATTTCTAAATAACAACATGAGGTAAGAACAGAAGAGGGGAGAGGATGTGATCGAAGTGAACAAGAGTTGAAGAAAGAAGAGAGGAGGCTCTGTGGGGGTGTAGATGGATGTTCTGGTGGTCCCACTCATCTGCTGAATGAAAGGACAGGACGCTGGTTCCACAGTAACTGTCTTCACTCACATGTTGCTTGAGGGCAGATGTCAGTCAAACTTATTAGGACTGCATGATATTACCAATATACTGCTGCATTTTGCAATTGCAATTTAACACAGAAATTCATGCTAATGTTATGAATGCAAGATAGAAGTCACAAGTTGGCACAACAGAATTTGAATAGTCCCAAAGGGCGACTATACATTCTTAGCAATACTGCTGACTTAACTGTTTCTTTAAAAACATCAACGAATGCCTGATGTGCTTAAAGATCAGTCTGCACAATTTTATTTTTCTTGCTTTGGATTCCATGGATGTGTTAACACACCTAAACAGCTATGAAAACTCACAGAAACATGACTGGCCAGCACACAATAATGAACAGCGTTTTATTAGAGGCTCATTTGCATATTGACCCCACCTATCATACGATGCATCCCTACTAAGCTCCAAATTGCCTCTGGAAGTAATATCAAAACAAGAACGCATCGGGAGCCTAATAAAATGGGTTTCCATGGCCGAGCAGCTGTGCACACGCTTAAGATCACTATGAAAGCCATTATAAAAGCCCAAGAATCAGCTAGAGTGGTGTAAAGAACATTGCATCGTGTCAACACTAAAGTTTGGTGGGGGAAGAATAATGGTCTGTTTTTCAGGGTTTGGGCTAGTCCCCTAAGTTCCAGTGAATGATACTGTTATTGCTACAAAAATACAAATACATTTTAGACAATTATATGCTCCTTATTTTATGACAACAGTTTGGGAAGGCCTTTTCCTGCTCTAGCATGACTTTGCTCCTGTCCACAAAGAAAGGTCCATAAAGACCTGCTTTGATGAGTTTGGTGTGGACAGTCTCCAGTAGCCTGCACAGAGCCCTGACCTCAACCCAGCTGAACACATTTGATGAACTGGAACATTGACTGCAGGCCAGGCCTTAACATCCAAAACCATTGCCTGACCTCACAAATATTCTTTTGACTGAAAGGACACAAATTCCCACAGACACACTCTTCTCTTCAGAAGAGTAGAGGCTATTACAGCAACAAAAGGGGGGGGGCAACTTCATATTAATCATAGTGTGTGATGGTCAGATGTCCATATACTTTTGGCAATTTAGTGTGCCTTGTTAACAGTAGGCAGGAGGAGTATAGACTGCTAGTCTGGGTTGTTAATTGGTGCTGGTTATTGCAGCCATATTCTATAACAAACACAGTCACACTGTCACTTGTTTCTCATCAAGGGACGAACAGAAAAAACTGACATAAGAGTTCTGTTACCTTTGAGTGCATCAAGAATTGTTTGAATAAACAAGTGAAACACATTGCTGATGGTAAGCCCGCTATAAATAGAAGGCTATTTGTTAGTTGTGCTTTTCCACTAAGTTCCTCATTACACAGAGAGCTGCTGGGAGACCTCCCCTGTCCATCATACTACAGAGAGAAAATGATCAAATATGAATCAGGGCCAACAGCAGGAATGGGAAAAGGGAGACATGTGAATTAGCACTAACTTCAGGTCTAAAAAAATACACACAGGCCTAGCACTGAGCTCAAGCATAATAGTCAATGTTAAACACTATTACATTTTTCCCAGAGGTTCCTCTAGGGTTCATTACTATTTCCACAACTGGGTTACAGAAAAGACAATTCACAAACCACAATCTGATGCGCAGCCAGGTACATAGGCACTAGGGCTGTCATGATACAGTAAATTCACAATTCAGTTCGATTCAGGGCTCACAGTTCAGTACACTGACAATATATACAACAAAGTATGGCTAAACAATGCACTATAGTCACAAAATGGGTGGGGGGGTTGGCTGGTGATGAATGACAAATATGCTGGACTGGTTTTGACTGGCACTGGTTTAACACTATAAACAATGTTGTTACATGAAATGTCACAAGTAATAGAATGATGTAAGTCCATGGTGTTTGTCACATTTGTGCACTGCAATATAAAACTATTTCCATGCATTGTTTTACCCCGTCATTCATTGCAGTGGCCATGTTTTAATGCATGTCAGCAAACAGATTTATATCCAACATACCAAAAAACAAGTGATCTGCACAGACAGGGATCATCCATGGCTCATTTACTAAAAACTATACTATGCACATGTACAAACATGCATGTACATCAACCCTATGGCACAAAGTACAGGAACCTCTGTTACAAAAAAACTGGAACTGTGACCACATAATTTAATGATCATATTGCATTTGAACAGTATACCAAAATAAACCTGAGCTCTAAAGGTCGCTGCTCAAATTCAGCTAGAAACCAAAAATCACAATGTTGCACTAGCGCTTTGATAAAACATGCACTGACTCATGTGCACAATTTATTTACAGAAGCATTTCCTCTGATTTACAGTACACAACGCTGCTCTCACGCACTGCACATGGTTGCACAGATGTGCCACTGCAGATTTAACTAGGATGGTCATGGCTGATAGGTAGGACATAATCTCACAAATGTACTCCACTGCAGCAGCTTTTAGACTGGTTGCACTTTTAAATTCTGCAGTAAAAAGAAACGAATACAGTCCTACATCAGCTCTGTGCGTAAAGTCCTCACTGGGAGTTGCGAGAAAGAAGAATGACCCGCATGCTGACATCCACTCACCGGCGTGTGGAATGTTTTTCATCTTGACATCAAAAACCTCTCTCCAACACTACAGTACAAAAGCAGTTGGGCCCTGTGTACTTCGCCCATAAAGAGGGAGCAAATGAATAAAGCCGAGATAAAAAGAGGTCTGGAAACGTCTGGGACCAGCATAATTCATTCCATCCCATCCCCTTTCCCTTCCTTTCCTCCTCCTGTACTTTGTCCCCATTGCAAGTCCTCCTCCTTTATGAAACCATGACAAAACAGAGCTACTGTAGCTGTTGTGAAGCTCTGAATGCAGAGTGCACCACTCAGATGTCTCCTGGAGTACAGATAAAACAGCACTGGCCTGGTTAGAAATAGGAAATATGGTTGGGCTGATTGCACACATATCAGAGCTGCACCATATATGGTTTCTTAACCATTATTGCAATATTGGCCTTTGCAATACTGATATCTAGGGCGGCAACAAATATTTGATTATATTCAACAAACTGGATAATGAAATTGTTTGAAAGGGGCTCATAAGTGCCACAACTGTCTAAGGGTTGGACCTATAATTTGGAGATTGTGAGTTTGATACCCAGTGATGCACAATTGGCTTTGCTCTATCTGGGTGGATAGGATGATCCAACCTATGTGATGCCAGCGAGGGCATCTGACAGCAGAACTGACGTAACAGTGGTTAGTGCTCTCCTAGTTAGAGCTTTGAGCCATCCAATGATGCTCCATTGGCAGTAACTCAAACAGATGTACTGGCACTTCAAAAGACTTTGCGGAAGCATCTGCTGGCCTTCTCAGTGCTGGTAGCATTGTTTGATTACCGATTAGTCCTAGCTAGTGGAACAGAACATGAATAAATTGGGGAAACAATTGGGGAGGTGGAATTGAAAACAGAACTGAATCCACACACTTAAATGAATCCACACACTGTAGTGAGGAAACAAAAGTTTGTTTATAAATCTGAATGGAATGCTATTTTGTCACCAAGAGCCCACAGCTGCCAGATCTGCATACCAAAATCTTTGGACAGTTTGAAAGAATTCGACTGCAATCCAATTAAATTGCATTAAAAACCATAAATGAAAGCAAAAAAAATACTAGAATTAAATTAATAACAAAAAAAGTACATAATAATAACTGAAGGTCGAACCTCAATTATTAGAAATAATAGTAATAATAACAACAACAATGCATTATTATTAAAATAAATAAAATTCCAATTATTATTACTTATCTGAAAGGGTGCTTGGTTGGAATGCTCACAGCATTCAGTGAAAAAACAGTGTGATTCGTTAAAGAGCTCATTTACAACCTTCTTAGACATCAGTATTGCAATGGTAGATATCGCAATAAAAGTAACCAAACAATTTATTGTGCAGCCCTAGTGAAAATGATACACACCAAACTTTAACCACATTACTGATTCTTTGTAACATGTTGCACGGCACACAGAAATGGGTGAAATGGGAAAAATATATCGTGATGGAAGATACACAATATGCTAATTATGTTCTCTTTGTAATGAAACATGGAGCTGATCACAGTTCTTTAAGTGATAGGTCCCATAACATGCTCCGAGATACATGTGCTCTTACATAACATGACATCATTTACCACAAAAAACAACAAAATTGAACTTGAGGCACATTGTTACAATGTGCAGCTTTCCAATCACAATCTTCTTCCACATCATGCAGCCCCGAAACACACCTGTGAGGGAGTGTGTGCCGAGAGCTTGTCTGGATAGGCCTAATTTGACAGTGTTCTGAGGAACAAGGTAAAGCCAGGTTGTTAGCAGTCCCTCCCCTCCAAAGTGTAAACGAATTTGTGGTTGGACTGGCTCTCCTTAGCCATTGGCTGACACTGTCCCTGTCAATCACGGTGGGATTATGTAAGCCGTGTCTGCAGGTGTAGGTGTGTCCCACCATTTTTCACTGGCACTCATGCGTGAAAGGTTAGCCCTGCCTGCACCTGTCACTCGCTCGCCATGCTTCAGCACACTGAACCCGTTACAACACTTTTAGTGCCTTTTAAAGGTGCAGCTGCACTTACACAGCAACACTGACAAGAATGAGCAACTAAGGAGTCAGCAGCAGGTGTGTGTATGGGTGCATGGGACTGTATGTGTGTGTGTGTGTGTGCGTGTGTGTGTATGTGTATGTGCATAGCTCAAACAAATGAGCTGACGCACAAGTGCACTCGTGATTAGGCCACACTTTGTTTCTTAATTACAACTCATCAGCATTTAAAATTAAGTGGTGCTGAGGATAGATCAGCACTGGAGGCCTGACACAGCACAACAATGCACTCCCAGAACAACATCACTGAAAAACATATAAAAGCCATGGGCAACAACTTTCCTAGCACAGCTACATAACACACTCCAGCAAAGAGTATCACATAATCAAAGCAGCTCAGAGAGGAGCAAGAACACAACAGATCAGTCCTTCTCTGTGGCATCCTAAGGCTTGTATAACTGTTTCACTCATGTCTGTATTAGCAACACTCCCTCTTTGGTTGCTAGATGCATTAATGCCTCTGTGTCAAGCTCCTGAGAATAAGGAGTTTTTCCGCTTGGAAAAAAAAACAACATTTCGGCTTCAGTGAGACGCTGCCAACTTTTGCAGGGAAACTGAGCACCCTGATCACCTAACTGGCATTATCAATGATCCTGAGGGGGGGGGGGAGTAAAATTAAGCAACCTGATAACTTTTACGATGTCATAAATGGAAAAAATGCACCTTATTTATTTATTTGTTTATTTATTTATATTTGTATTTGCAATAAAAGTGACCTGAGATGGGACAGGGAAAGTGAGCATGTTGATAAGTTCTTTGATGTTTCGACTGATGTGAAAAAATGCAATTTACTTACTAATTTACTTTAATTTACTTTAATTACTTTAGTTTGCCGTAATGGACAGAAAAACTAAGCACCCTGATCACCTTTATGTTATAAATGATTTGAGAAAACCGCAACAACAGCTTATTTATCATGTATTGTTTCTTTATATTTGCTAAACATGTCAGGACTAACCTAAAAATTTCACCTTTATACTTTATTTATTTGTTTACTTGCAGGTTTGCTTAATTTGCAATTAAGTGGTCATTATTGCACAGGAAATGTGAACACGTTAATTGCTTGCTTGATTTTTGCAACAGTGGCTTTTTAAGGCAGGGAAGATGTGCATGTCAGAAAAATGCACCTAGATATGTTATCAGTATTAGTCTTGCTATATCAATTATTAATATTAATTTTAATACTATTTGCGACACAGTTACACGGAAAGTGCACTCCATCATATAGATTAACATGCAACTATTAAAATGATCATTATTATTATTATTATTATTATTATTATTTCGAAAGAAGTCCCCTTCTTTCCAGAAGCTTACACATCCAGGGCAGAGCAATGAAATTATGTGAATGTAAACAAATCGAGGGGAGAAAATACTGTGCTCTGGATCCCAGCAGCTCATTATATAACTAATGAAGCTGGACTCACACACACACACACACACACACACACGCACGCGCAACAGCGTCAATGAAACACGCTCAAGTACGTTTTAAAGCGAAATTAAATGACTGGACCTGATCTGTGTTTAGTGTCACCGACTCCAGGAGCAAGAATGGGACAGTACACACAGTAACGTTAGTAACACTTCCGCGATTGTGTATTCTGGTCCCTCTGCGTATTTACTCGGGGAGAGAAAAAAGCCAAATAAACTACGAAAAAAGCAATGACACGAGTTAGGAGTAGTATTAAAAAGTACAAGAGACGACATGAGGTAGTACGAAAAACCTTAGAGGAGGTGAGAGGGCTGTGGAAGCGGAGGAGCTGTGGGGAAGTTGGCCAGCGCCTTCTCCTCCCTCAGCAGCCCCATCCACAGTGCACCCTGCCCGGGTTCGCTTCGCTGCCACTGCCGCGCTCTGGTTCCCTATCTCTCGCTCTCCTCTCGCACTTTCCTCTAGTTATGTAGTTTTGAAACCGCCCTGCACAAAGTCATCCTGCCAAAGTAAGCGTATCACAAAGACCTATTTAAACTGAGCAAAAAGTGACCCAAGTATTTTCCGAAGCTTGCTTTCTTTTCTCTAATTTTTAAAGAAGATGTACGTCAGTCTCTGATCCGCTGCGTCCTTCTTGCTCCAGCCATTTTTTGTATCTTTCGCCCGGTACTCCGGGCTGGATCCCGGTAGGTGAAAGTGGTAGGAGGACCAGAGAGCAGTGGATGACTTACTGTGCTCGGTGGCGGCCGGTGAAGTGTGTGTCTCTCCGTGTTTGGGCTCCCTGCTCCCGCTGTAGCCGGTGGAACCGTCTCCCCTCCACCAGCACGACGACGTCTGCTGCAGCAGAGCTAATAGCTCTGTGGCTCTATGCCCCCACCTCCTGGAAGTGTGTGACCGAGGGAGCGTGTGTGTGCGTGTGTGTATATGTGTGTGAGAAAGGGCGTGTGTGTGTGTGTGTGTGAGTGTGTGAGTGTGTAACCCAAATATGGAGCAGTTGGCCGGCCCCGTTAGCTGAAGGGCTTTGAAGCCTGGGCTGTTTCATGAAAAAGAGGGGCAGTCTTTAGCAGAGCTTACATTCAGATTCAGTTCACAAACAGCTGACTGAGACCTGGGAACTACATTTGTTGTCGGGTATGACAGGTTTTCAGTGCAAATGTCATGAAAATGTGAATGCAAAAAGGAAAGAGGAAGAAGGGAAATGAAAATAATTATAAATGAACAAAAATAATTTTAAAAAAGTAGAAAATGTCCCCAAAATCTTAATTTTGCGAACCTATAGGCCAATGCTGATAAGTCACTGTATGCAGGTAGGTATGTATATATATGTGTGTGTGTGTGTGTGTGTGTGTGTGT
>JBBPCX010000147.1:18529407-18562010 GCA_037974365.1 Hydrocynus forskahlii | reverse complement strand
GAGCCTGTTGGTGTATAAACTTCATTATGACATCATAATATGCAAATTAGATGAGTATACCAGTATTTAAAAGAAAAACCTTGGCGCCTAAAGGGTTAAATTGCCGCCCCCTCTCTGCATTTCAATTGCCCCCCAACTTGTTTTCCGCTGGCGCCGGGCCTGTTCATGATTCAGAACTAAACAGCCAATATTAGTACTTGACCTCACAAATGTTACTGTGGCTGAATGCCATCAAATCTTCACAGCAATGTTCCAACATTCACTGTGAAGCTTTATGAAGTAGAGGCTGTTACTGCAGCAAAGGTAGAACAAACTTTCTATTATCAGTCTTGATTTCAGAAGAAACATTATCAGCACAGGCATCTAGAAACCTTTGGTCATACAAATATCTGGAACCACAAATTTCCGTTTAAGCAACACATGAAATTGCAGCAGGCTGCCCTCTGAACCTCGCCTCAGTCTGTTTTATATCCACAGAGTTTATAGTGCGGCTGGTGTTGAATAAGGCAGAAGCAGAAGTGCCTTGCATTAGGTTCTTATGTAACTCGGCGTCGCTGAAGCATTCTGAATGTTAATGAATTTCTGCAGGGGATTCCACACCCTCTGGACGTGCAGTCAAGAGATCAGAGAGAATACTGAATCATCCAGCAATGCCCCTATTTCTCTCTCTTTCGCTTTCTCTCTCTCTATCTCTCTCTCTCACACACACACTTTCTTTAACATATTTTCCCACTTTCTCTTCAGGTCGTTCAGGCTTGCTTTACATTTGCCCCACTTGAGGCACAATTCCAGAGAAGAGCTTCATGCTCTTTCACTTTGTGTGCATGAGAAAGGACAACATGAGCTTCTTCTCCTCTCCAGGAGCTTCACAGGGCCGTTCGTGCTGTGAGGGACTGCCGCAAAGGCTGACCCCTGCATGCCTGTCACAATGGTGTGGTGCAACACATGCAGGGAACACGCTTTTGTTCTGTCGCCGCACACTGAGGAAGAGCGGCCTGGTTAGCATTCTGGAGAGAACAGATAACTTTCAGCGCAGTCTTATCACACACTCTACTTTTCCTGAGTCTAGCAGGGCTGAGGCTCGGAAAGCACAAAAACACTGCATGGTGGTTCAGTGAAAAATCCAATTTATGCAATTTTTACCGTTTACCTCAGATGTGATCCATCACCCAAGGCAAATTTTACCTCTTTAGTTCATGAGGCTCATGTTCTTCAAAAACACTAGAAGTCAATAGTAACCCAAATCTTTTCAGCAAGTACATGGCTAGTATCTCTCAGAAATAGCAAAATAATGGAAATCATGAACATAGTCTGTAGAGTTACAGGGCACACAGTCTTAATGTTTCCTACACCATGTCCACAAGTCTGAACCACCTCAAAGAAGTGGTGGATGTGGTTTCAGCGGATTGAAAGATGTTTTAGGGATGTATTTACGCAACATTAGCCTTGTAGCCCCTACACCAAAATGTTTCAGCTGTTGACATCTGGAGTAAGTGGAAGACTGTGTAAGATCTTTTTGCTGAGTTCCTTTAGCCAATGTTGTTATAGTAAGTATGACACTGTAAGAATACTGTAAAATGATTCAGAATTCTTCAACCTGCTTCTATACTGCATTTTAAGTGATCATATTAAATCACTGAAAAAAGAATATTAAATGTACATAAGTGTGCATGCCATGTGCGTATGAATGAAATATCAACACAATTGCTGCCAAAAGTAAGTCAAATGAAAGACAGAAATACATTTTATTCATGAGGAACATGGTGAACATTTGAATTAAGACAAATTAACACCTAACTTACTCTCACAATGGGAAATATTAGACATATTGCCTACACTTATTTTTGTCACTTACCAAGATATCATTTCAGCTGTGAATATTCTCAAGTTTAACCGAAACAACTCTTTTCTCTCAGGTCTATGGAGCACAGAGTCTGTAAATGGGGTCAGTCAGGTTCACTACTGCAATATCAACAGAACCCAGTGACACAGATTTTTCATGCAGAACCCGTCATCTTTCCTTGAAAAAGACTCAAATCCTACTTTTCGGTCAGAGGAGCGTCAGTGTCTCAGCTCACACAGGGACAGACAGACGGTCAAAAAAGAAGAAGGATCTTGAAAGCCAGCTTTAGCTTTTTGTGTGTCTGAGCTCTTGGAGAGATAAAGATGGTTAGAACCTGGTGATTAGTAATGCAGCTAGATTAATGGAGGCTATTTAGGAAGCCTTTATGTGGAGCAGAAAAGACACAGACATTTTTTGTTGTTCTGAAAACCAGTGCGGGGGAAAATCCACGGATTATCCCCAACAAGGCTGGGCTGGATCATCGTGCCCGGCAGCGATCTGAGACCACTCTAAGCACTTTGCCCACATGGATGTGATTATAGTTGGAGTTGAATTCTGCTGACAGAAAATCAGCGATGAAGGAACTGACACTTAACCAGAGTTAAGTGCCAGAGTTAAAGAATTCAACATAAGCCAGAGAACCTATTCTTAAAAAAGGCACCTTTTTTCCAGCAAAACACATCAGCAAGCCCGAACCAGTTAGCATGCCATACCTGTGTGTGAGATTGCTGAGGGATTCTAGAATTTTGATCCCCTGTTCACACTGTTCTACAATGTTCTTCCCTGTTCACATTGTTCTAGAATGTTCTCCATCTATGCACAACATTCTAATGTTTCCCAATTTATTCTGCTCTAGAATGTTCACATGCAATCTACACACTTGTTAAATGTTTCATATTCACACTGTTCGAAAAATGTTCTCCCACGTTCACATTGTTTTAGAATGTTCTTTGTCTATGCACAGAATTCTAGCATTCCATTTTTCTTCTTTGACACAATCCTCCAATACACTCTGCTCTAGAATGTTCAGTTGGTATTCATGCTGTTCTATAGTGTTCTCCTCTGTTCATATTGTTCTAGAGTTTTCTCCCGGTATTCATGGCGTTCTACAATTTTCGTCTTCTTTCACACAATCTAAGAAAAAAAAAAGCAACGGTCACGTGTCTAAATGGCTGCCACCCCAAAACATTTACTTCCATTACAATGAAGAGCTTTGAGTGGCTGGTCAAAAGACGCATCAACTCCCATCACATATGCTGTTTGACTCCCTGGTTCCGTAGCATCAGGACAAACACAGCCAGGTTCTGCAACAGCTTCTTCCCCCAAGCTGTCAGACTCTTGAGCTCCCTGTCGCCACCCAACTCCAGATCCTCTTAAACCTGCATCCAGTGCCCTTAGCCCACTCCCTCCAGACATTGGACATAATTATGCACTGCCACTTTGTACTTTACACTCTGCTACAGACATTAGCATTGTTTGCATTGAACCTTTTTGCACATATACACTGAACATACATACCATATACTCTTGCACATCTTTGGCGTCTTTGCACTGCACTATACTATACTAATATATATCTGCTGCTCTCTGCCACAAAGTAAATTGCTTGCTTTTCTACTAATTGAAAGTTTAAATGTGTCTTGTTTTACTTTTTGTCTTCATGTCGTATGTTGTGTGTTTGTGTTTTTGTGCTGTCCATGCACCTGGGAAGAAACATAATTTCGTTCAATCCAGTATTGTGCCTGTGTATGGATGACAGTAAAAGCCAACTTGCACTTGAACTTAGGAATGTTCCCTCCAGTTTGCTCTTGAATGCTTGCATGGAACTTTCTACACTTTTCTATAATGTTCTCTGTCAGTGCTAAGCATTCTAGTATTCACCTGGTTTCACACTGTCCTATAACATTCTCCCTCTATTTACAGCATTGTAGAATACTCTTCTTTCATACAATTCTAGAATGCTCCTTCCATACATTTTGCTCTAAAATGTGCTCTAAAAATTCAGTGTACCAGGATGTTCCCTCCAGTTCGTACCGTTCTGGAACTCCCTCATTGTCTCACAATTTTAGAATTTTCTCCAAGTCTGTCCCATGATGTACTGCTCCTTTCAAAGTGGATGACTTTCAAGCTCTTATTCCAAAACAGAAACCCAAATGGCTGCTATTTGTTGGGGATTGGTTAGGTGAGTACGCTGTAACCGTTTATTTTAGACATGGTATGTATAAAGACCATTTTAAAGGTTATAGAACCGCCATGTCATATAAAGGTTCTGTACAAATCAGTGGTTTTCCTTAGAATCATACTTCCTAGCCAAAGACCAAGAGTGTACTGATTTTACATACTCACAAAAGTGATGTTTCAAGTCATTTCAGCCTCAGAAAATTGAGGCAGGGCTGCATATCAAGCTGCAATATATCCAGTAAAATCAAACAAAGCTGTTCTGTATTATTCAGCAGCACAAAACACACCTCGCTAATAAGAGGCATCAGTCCTCAGTGCTAGGTTTTGTGTATCGGCGCTCACAGTGGGATCAGTGCAGGCTGCTTCCTTCCTGTGTCGGAGGGGCTTGTTATTTTCACAGGATCTCTCTTTCCAGCACCCCTCTCTGTGATATCTCCTAATTAGCCACCTCACTGTAGCGCTCCCCTCACCTGACTCCCAGCTGCTAGTGCACAATGAGTACAGCAGCAGACAGAAAACAATAGCCCGTTTAATGAGGATCTGTTCTTGCACGCACACCAGAGACGACCGAACAAATCGAATTCTGCGCTGATGACATGTTACTATGTCACAACAAGAAAAACGCTAAGTGAGCTCTCATTCGTATGGCACATTAACTCCACTGAAATTACTGCTGTGGCACAGAGGGTAATAACTTCACTGTGTTTGCTTAATGGTAAATGATTCTCGCATTACATATACACATGTAGGATGTTCCATATTGACCGAAGGAGAGTAAATATTTTTGTAAGATAATTGCATGTCACATTCTAGGAATGGCCTGAACAGATATTGGGTCATCTAAGTTGACTAGTCCCGGAAAAGTACAGTACGTATGGCAGATAAGTGATGGCGGCGGAGAACATGCTGGAATAAACTGCTGTGAACCACAACACAAAATTAGGTTTGACCTCTACAGGAGACACAAAGAACATTCAAAGTTGTAATGCTCTGTGATTGATGGGTACTTTTTGCCCATTTTCTCTGCACATGCATGAAAAAAGTTATGTTATATTTTCGACACCCAATGGCCCTTATTCATTACATTTATTTAAAAATACAGACTGTAAAAGAAACATGTAAATTTAACCAATAGTTTTTCAATCACACATCTTTGGCGTACATGCACGATCAAATGCATGTGTTGTAGAATGTAAGTTTGAACATAATAGTGCAAAAGCTTAAAAATGTCTAATTTGCAGTTAATAAAAATGATTATCAACATGATGAATAATATCAGCAATTAGTGAAGAGAAAGTAGCAATATTTACATTTACATTTACAGCACTTGACAGGTGCTCTTATCTGTGCTTTGTAGTCCTCAAGAAAACATGTCCCTTACACTAGTAAGCCTAGATTTTAAATGAAGAGCTGATGAGGACTAAGATTCTACCAGAGAAGAAGTTCCACCAGTTATTTTTTCCAATAACTGTGCACATAGCCATCCTTGCACTAAAGTTGATTAAAGCTGCTATTAACCTACATAAGCATTTAAAAAGACTTACTGCAACAAGGCAACAAGGATGAGGGACACCATCACATCTATACTTGAAACACTGCCGCTGAAAAAATGAAGGGAGCCGGCCGTTGAGAAGCAGCGGTCCTGCCAGGCTCTGTGGCCCAGCTGGAGCAGATGTGCAGCTCAAAAAGAATTACATTAGACAAGAAGAAACAGATGGGTGGGGTGGTGGGTGGTGTTCAGTTTTTTTTTTTTTTTCTTGGTCCGAGATGAGGAATTGAATCAATTGTCCATGTCAGTACTGGTTTCATCATGCTCTCATCAACTTGGCCCCACAGTTTCCCCTCAGTGGAGTCTCCAGTTCCATCTTCAGGGAGCATTCATTGCTTTATTTGTTCGAGTGAAATTCGTTAGATCAGCAGGGCGAGGGACTAGGGGGACACAAACATTGACTTCAGGAGCAGAATTTACGTTTCTGAAGCATTCCCATTTTCAATCACCCCCAAAAATTGCAGGCAGAGCTGTTTACAAGCAAATGGAATCCGACACTTTAACATGCTTAATGTTTAAGAACTGATTTGTTACATTCCTAATGTGTTTTATGACTGATACAATTAATTCCTTCACTCTGCTAGCTTACTCAGCTATCAACAATAAGGTGATGCATTACAGTTAAAAACCAAAGCTTACAGCCAATGCCATTATTCACAAAATATATGTTCTTTAAGTCCAGATAAAAAAAAAATAAAAGGAATCTTTGCATTACAAAAGCTTACAGGGCTAGCTAATTAACTCACTGAAACCGACCTAGAGGAGTTTCAATTGAAAAACTAAAGGTCTTTATTCTTAGCAATGGCAAAAAGATAAAACATAACTTAGTCACTGTTGCTGCTCACTGTTCTTTTCAGTTCTTTACATTTAAAAAGTGTGAGCCTTTATGTCGAGGTTTCAGTGGAATCTGAAAAATGAAACATGAAAATTTGACAACACAACACTTCATGAGTGACTTGCCTTTGCCTGTAGCCATAGTGCTCGGCGCCTTATGCGTGCTCGTAAAACCAGCAGACAAAAATGGCTGATCCTCAGCTAATCTAGTGGGTGGGGCTCGACAGGTGAGAGGTGGCTGTATGCAAATTTCCTTATTCTGACATCAGAATAAGGGAGCCGTCGAAACGGCTGGTACAAGCATATGATTCCTGACACCAAAATCTTTCAGTTGATTAACAGAAAATGAATGTTTTTTTTGTGCTTGGAGTGTTTATGGGAGCAGTAGAGACCCAAATGGAAATACAAAAGGATGCAAAATGTGAGTTTTACATAATATGTCCCTTTTAATGTATAAAATATATGTAAGTTTTTATATGTAACAAAATAAACAATTTTTAAGCACATTTTAATGTGCAATTTTGCAGTTTGGAAAAGCCTTTTTTTAAGGCTTTGTTGGCACATGCACCCATGCCCTCTTCACCTCCACTGTAATCCTCCTGGGATTACACCCTCTAAATAAAGCTCTAGTTATCAAAATAAGTATATGAGAGCATGCCATTACAGTGCAAAATGTACAGTGCTGTGCAAAATAATATTTAAAAACTGTTCAGATGAGTGTTTTTTCACATTAATAGTACCAAACATAAAACTAAATCAATGCAAATAACATTCTACTGTAAAGAGTGTTTTTATGTCAGTATATCAATGTGTTCCTTGTGGAAGCCTGCTATTACTTGTAGTCTCCATCTGAAACTTGGTTTGACTCAATCAGATCTTCATTAAATTAAATCAGGAGCTGCTGATGGAATTTCACAAATCGAGGAGAAATCTGGAACCAAACCTGTGTACTCCTTACCAGCTTTCCTTTTTACTGCTTTCTTGTTTGTTTGCATTTATTCCAATGTTAACTTTGCTAGCAGAAAGATGCATTCATTATCACAAGCTGAGAAAAATGGCTTTAGACAATTTGTATAGGTGGCTAAGACTTTTGCACAGTTCTGTACATAACAAACTTATACTTTAGAAAAGGCCAAAGACCAGCTTTACCAGCCATTCTTGTGCACAGTGCACACTGCATAACTGATGTAAAGACAAAGACTTGAAATATGAGCAGTTTTTGCAATACAAATAAATATCAGACTGGACGCATCATTTGGTTACCTGACTTTCCACAACAAGCATTTAAAGTGCAGTACTGGGCAACAGACCCCTAAATATATGGCCTGAGTGGAAATGTAATACATAATCCATCATTCACAATGCCAGGTGTCAGAATCCATCTGTTGCCACCCACTTTATCTGTCCTGAATGCCTCTTTGTCCTGAAATCTGATTCTGTATGAATCATGACCCACAGATTGTTACCATATTGTACAACTGCTGACTTTTCAAGAACTTAAACTGTCCTGGAAAGAAGAGGCGCTCTGTTATATTTATTACTCCGCGCTTCCCCATTCCAAGAAATGAAAGAGAATGAAAAAGATCAGCCAAGATCAAAAGTGATAAAACATACGGGAAAGCTGAAAACACAGATCAGCAAAGACCTGTCAGTGTAAAATGTGGAGCTGTTTGTTACATCACACTTTCCTTATTATTGTGATTTAGGTCAGATCAGACAATTTGCTACAAGTCTTTCATGCAGAAAATCATGGTCTTTCCAAAACTTTCTCATAACTTCAAGTAACATAGGATCAGCACACTTTAACACTCAACTGACCCCCACTGGCTCCTGTGCCTGGACATATTATGTTGTACGCTGTAACAGATAAAATTCTTGTTTTCTCGTAATCTTTTGTCTCTAAAGCTGTTTCTGTTTTAGAGACTGTGCTCCCTTTTACCTCAAAATTTAATTCAGATATTGTTTTTGTGCTCAAATATGTTTATTAATTAAATTAAACATAACAGAAAATGTATTGATTATCATTTATACGTTAAGAATTACATGCACAGAAACTGGCACATTTGTTCTTTTAACATATTAAACATATTAAAATTATGTTTTAACATATTTTTACGAAGAAAATCAACATCATCTGAATGGGGTGTCCAAACTTTTACAAAACCATTTTAATAACGTATGTGAAGATCTATAATCTGTGTAGTTCAGGTTTTAGAAATAAGTGGGCACTGAAGGGGAGTTTCATTTAGCTCATGTGTGCTGTGTCAGAACAGGCCCTCCATAATTACTCATGAAAGTTTATTCCTACACTAATGCAAATGTACTCTGCTTGCGGATCAGTGACAAAGTAGAACACTTCATGCTTGAGCCATTAAAATGTTTGTTTGCCATCACAGCAAATGATTGTTTGCATGCTTTTGTGGATGCGTGCATGTGTGTGTGTTCAGAGGCAAGTATGTCCCCATTTTTCTTCATCTGAACCATGAGGTTCTGATTATGAAGAATGTCTGTGGGTCTGAGAGACCTCCGGTGAGTCCAGGCAGGACAAACAGAGGGAGAAATGAACAGAGCTGCTGGGTTATGGACTTTTTATTTATGCCAAAAGATTTAAATCATGATTCCTTTCACAGTAATTGTCCCTGATTGGCCATGATATGAAAAGAAGGCTTATTTTGTTGGCTTGCTTCGAGACTGCCACTATGAGCCAGGGTCACTGGAGTGTGTAAGAGAAAGGCATTTTCATATTGGAACTCAATGAGCCATCAAGTTCGGACTCGACTAACTTCTGTACAAATGGCACCCTCTAGCGGACATCAGAGCAAAATTCATCTCAGTTTATACAAAGAATTCATATTTTAAAGGACCACACTGCCAATCCATTTGCTATAAAGCTTAAAAGATGGTATGTTGCCAGACAGCACAAAATCCAATGAAACACTTTTAGGTAATATAAAAATCTTTATGCACAAAGAGGATAAATCCATTTCTCTCAACTCTTTAAGAATTGATAATGAAGGGCTTTCAGGAGTAATAGGCCACTATTCAACATCAATCAAAGGGTTTATAAGAGAATAAGTACTGACACAATATACTGTCAAATAAGTTAATTACATAATGTATTTTGAATAAAATATTAGCAAAATAGTCAAATTAATCTGACATACACAATAAGGTCCAGATCAGCCTCACACAGAACAAGGGGCGGCATCATTTTACCACCATTATGTCCATACATCTTAAAAATGCCAACACGTTTACTTTTATGCTCTGTTCACTAAATTTGCTCAAATCAGAATGATTGCAGCAAGGGGTTTCAGAAGTTAAATACTTTGTATCATTCATTGTATTATAAATATATAATCTAAACAAACCAATAAATGTTGCACAAAAGGTAATGCACATTTCAGACCACTTACTAAATCAGAAACCTCCACTGAGTGTAATTTTCAAGGTATGGCTTTTATACACGCAGTAGGTTACCCTACTATAAAAGGTGCCAGAGAGGGGGGGGTTTCGAGCAATGCCATGGAAGAACCGTTTAAAAAGAGAGATTTGAGAGAAAGAGTATTGTGTGAAGATTCTATACCAATTTTCTATACTATTACAACGGTTCAATACGTTTCATTTTTAGAGCCTGTAGATCCTCTGGCATTGCCCAAAGAACCTTTTTAGCACCTCTTTTTTTAAACAAATGTGGTAGACCTTTTAAGAATGGAGGAAAATATAAGATACCATGAAAAAGATTGTGTTCACAGCCTTCCAAAGAGCAATGGCTTTAGCAAGAGCACAGCAGTCCAGACAGCGGCATGCGAGAAAAGAATTTACTCCACAGGATGAGGGCAGGGCAAACATTTACCAAACGTCAGGCTAAGCTGCTCAACTTCAATGCAACTCATAGCAGCCACATCTGGCTGGTGTTTAAAGTCTGATGCTGGATAACACTAATGAAACCCCCTTTGGTGAATAAAGCGGACAAGACTGATACCAGGCAAATAATTTGTCCAACTCTCTGAATATGAAAACTACTTAAATAAGTCAAGGTCTATCACTGAAAATGGTAAAATCGTCAGTGCATATGGCCTAGCGTCCTCGGGTACTTAAGGAAGATTTTTCCTTAAATATTTCTTAATGCAAGAATTAACAAGCACCTCTGTATTCAACAATTAAAATGCTGACCATCAATACAAAGCCATATGCGCACTAAACAAACACATTTAAAGGAAAAAGATATGGAAAGAATCCATGGCCATAGTAGAGTTTTTTCAGGCTTTAGTAGAGTTATACTCCATCATCAACAATACTATGAGGTTTTTTAAGACATATTCAGCCAGAGGCATTCTTTGATCCATAGCCCTGGTCATCTTGCCCCTCTACGCCGGACTACGATGGTTCCAGCCACAATGTCATACACAGTCCTGTTGTGCTGGAAGAAGAGCAGTGTGATGAAGACAGGGAAGAGGAACGCGATGGATAAGTTCTTATTCAAGGCTCGTACAGTGGAACTGTGGGTGGAAACAGGCATAGGACCAACATAAGGTATTATTACACCATCGCCTGCACAAATGCATACATTACATCTCTTGATATATGAGTGCCAGATAAAATTATTTTACTCACGCAGATAGGGTAACATTAGATGCTGGTACCACCAGGACACGGTTGGGTCGTACTAAGACTGTAGAATCACAGGTAACAACTCGCAGGCCAAGCAGGAATTTCCCAGGTGTAGCACCTCCTGCTCCCCAAATACAGATAATCTAGAGAACGAGAAGAGGATTAATTCTGGTTTAAGGAACTTGACACCACACAGTTTAAATACAGGCATAATTTATAATGCAAAAGGTAATGTGAATACATAGTAAGCCCTCAATCTTCCATGGTTTATATACCTTGAAACATCTCGTCTCGCATTCTGTTTAATTTTTAAACGGAAAAACTCTCCAAATGAGCAATCTGTACCTTATTTTTAAGATGAATAAGAGATACATGGATTATGACCTGGCTAATACGCTACTGGTGCCACCAAAACAGTTCCAACTCACACAAGCATGGTCTACAAAATACTTAGCAGAAGATCCTCTGTGTTAAATAGGTTGCAAGGAGTCATAAAAGGTCTTGACTGGACTAAGATCTGAGGAGTCTGGATTCTGAGGCAAGACCGTGCAATCTTTATGCTCCTCAAACCATTCCCAAACAATCTGTGCACAGTGTGGCAGGGCACATTATCCTCCTATGAAGGGATGTACCTGGTATGCAATGGTGTTTAGAAGACGGTACGTGCCAAATTCACATCAGTGTAAATGTCAGATCCAGGATTTCCCAGAAGAACACTGCTTGGCCTTTGTATGGTGTCAAAGAAAATTAGACAAATTTCTGACGCTAGCTAGCATGCTCATTGCAGATTCTCACAATCGTTGACAGGAGTTAGCAGGGACACTCTGAACAGTGTGTGGATTTGTAGGTCCATACCAAAGAAGGTGCGATGCACTGTATGCTGTGACACATTCTTCCTATAATTAAAATGAAAGATTTAGGTGGCTTTTGTCACAGTAGTAATTCTGTCTGTTCAACCAGGACAGGGTGGCCTTTGTCATCTTCATGTATCAATGCTGCTAATGAGCTTTCTTGCTGTAACGCTTTAGCTCTGGTCAAAGTTGATCATGTTTTTATGTTTGCCAATTCCTCACACACCCAACACAATGGCTATGAGAACCAGTTTGGTTACCAGACCTTGACATGCACAGTTGTAACAAGGCAATCACTGTGAGTGGTCACAATGTTTTGGCTGGTCAGTGTATTGTAATATGCTCTGACTTAGATGAAAAGTTATCATATTGCTGATATTGTAACAAACAGAAAACAGCTGTAAGTGCAGAGCTAAACCTGCCATTACAAAAAAGTGAATCAAACATAAACAGTGTTTCGAAATCCAGCACCTAGTGACCCACATCTTCGCACTCTTTTACTCCCTGCCTTAATCCATCTGATTCAGCTCCCTAAGAGCTCCCTAATCAGTTGATGAGTTAAAGGAATACTTGAAACCATGTGGTGCAGTGGGTCACTAGGAGCTGCTGCTCTAGACTGTACAAAACAGTAACTTACACAAGAACGGATAATAGGATATTGTTTACTTTCCCAATTGCAGCATTTATTTACTGCTATTTTGGGACCCTTTAAAGAAACACACACTGCTGTGAAGTTTAAATGATCAATGGATTTGTAATTCATGTTCATTACGGAGTTTTATAGATCATCTAACAATGTGCACCCACAATACAGCTTAATAAATGGTGACAAGGCCTGGCATCGATCATCTTAAACAATGTCTCACTTCCATATGAATGAGAGAGGCAGGTGTGCACAAAACTCTCACTCACCTCATAAAAACAAACCAAGACCCGGTACACCAGAGCCACTGCCATCATCTTCTGCAGGTCCTCCAGAGATGTGTTCTCATCTATCTCCTCCACTACAAACTGCATTACAACTTTGGAAATGTCTCTATGGACATAGATGATCAATAGGATACGGTTTAACACATTATAAAAATAACTACCTGTATTACTAATTTACAAGTACAATAGCAGATGAAATAGCACCCCATTATAATATGTTTGTCATTAATGATACATTACAGAAATGTGTTGTGACTTACTTCATTCCACTTAGATGCATGATCCACAAGACTATGGTTGCTTTAACACAGAAGAGGATGAAGAAGTCTACCATCTCAGCTAGAAATCTGTGTAAAGGGGAGGGAATGGTGTACTCTCTACCTAAAATAGAAACCAAAACAAAGACCCTGCTTTGGTACAATGTACATACCATTTTACAAAATAAAGACGTCTGGAATTAAATACTTAGAAAGCTCAAGCTGGGAAGAATGAACTTGAGGTATTCTCTTGCCCTAAAAGCTTATGCTTACACTAAACAAAAGCATGAACTTTTATTCATGCCCTGATGATCTGTAGTGGGACTGTACGGGCATTCAGGGTATTTTAGTTTTATTAGGTATAAAAATGAACTAGTTTGTGGCTCTCAGAGAGAGAAATCACCTTGGGAAAAAGCTTGAAAACACTGAACATGATGCAAAATCGTTGAATTAATCTGCCTGACAGTAAGACTTATCAAGTTCTATTTATTTATCACATCCATGCTGCTAGTTCTTAGTCATTTATTTATTCTGTCTCCCTAAATACTGGTCTGTTCTTGTACAGCTGATACATTGATAACACACTTTGTGTTATTTATGTGTTGTACATATTTTATACCTATGTTTAAAAGAGCTCTATATGTGAAATGCCATACATGGCAACACCACAGTACACAGTGTGAACAGCACAAAAATGATCTGCATTTAACCCATTCACCAAGTGAAGCAGCAGGCAGCCAGGAACACAGTGCCCAGGGAGCAGTGTGTGGCCACGGTATAGTGCTCAAGGGTACCTCAGTGGTGGCCCTAGCAGTCCTGGGATTTGAACCCGCAATTTTCTGATCACAGGGGCAACTCCCTATCCACTAGGCCTCCAGTTTCCCCATGTAGACACCATTTTACACAATGCATTAAATACTCAAGAAGCTCAAGCACGGGAGATAAACTTGAGTAAACTTAATCAATTTATGCTGAGCACAAGCAGTAACTTGTATCCATGCACTAACTGCCCTGCTGATCTGTATAAGCATTCAGGGTATAATAAGTCAAATAGAGCTTTATTGTCACCCATGCAATATACATATAATGAGATGAAATATCGTCCTCCTGGACCATAGGTGCATATTAGTTTTAACAGGTATAAAATGAGCTAGTTTGTGGCAAAGCTTGAGAACATCGAACATAATGCAAAATCATTAAGTTAATCCATCTTACGGTAAAACGCTTATTAAATTCTAGTTATTTCTTTACCACATCCACGTTGCAAGTCATTTATTTATCTCCTTAAATACTTTGTATATTCTGCCACAGCTGATATATTCTGCCAGCAACACAGCTGCGTGGGGACGATGCACTGCTCAAGGGTCCCTCACTGGTGCCTCTGTCAGTCCTGGGATTCGAACCCACGACTTTCTAATCGCAGGGCAACTCCCTAACTACTAGGCCACCAGCTGTCCCTACAGAGCTGCGAATCTAATCTCTTTTAACTGTACATTCCTGTGTATTGCAATGCCAACGAAATTATACTAAGCAACTAGCTAAGAAGCTAACTGGCTACCTCCTTGCTGCCCCGGGGCGTTTCCGTTGGGCTGCGCCGGGACTGGAGCTGCTGCTGCCGGGGTGGAGGGAGAAAGGCTCCCGGCGTTAGCACTGGGAGTGGCGTTGGACTGAGGAGGAGCAGTGAGCTGGTTGTACCAGCTGGCGAGGTCTGAGGCTGTGGGTATCAGAGGGGCAGAAGAGTCCGTGGCGTGCGGGCTGCCAGACTGGAGAGGGAAACACGGAGGAAAGGGCAGAGCCGACATCAACATCCAACTCTGCCAGTTCGCATAGCCACAGTAGTACTGCCACATCCACTCCTGCAGCTTCTTGCAGTACTCCGTTGTTGACATGTTCACATCTCTGCTGACCCCTTTACCGTCTCTTCTTTCCACCTCATTTCTAGTCGTGTCCATGTTTTCCTGCTTCATGCGTCAATTCTTCTCCTTCTTCAATGTTTACCTGACTCCAGAAGCCAGATAGCAACGGCCATGCTCATTTTTGCTACGTGCTGGAAGATACCATCTGTTTTAGTGTCGATAAACTGCCTAATAGCTTATCTACAGAAGATATAGGGGCGCTTTCACTTTATAGCCTGTTTGGAAGTGTTTTATATTAACTAGACATTTGAATGAAATGCGTGTAAGCGTTGCATGAACAAATGAAAACAATAAGCACCCCTAAGACGTCATTAATGGTGCAGACCAACTACATGTACCTGTCTATATCTCCACAGTGTACAAGTACACGCACGTAGTTTAACAGCTTTATATATATAGTGTGTGTGTATATATTTATTATTATTTGTGTAGTGTACTTTTTATATTATACTATTGTGTAGTGTTGTATAGCTTTTATTCTATTGTTTTTGTAGCTCTTACTTTTGTTCTGTCCACTTACAGCTGTAACAATGCAAATTTCCCATGGGTGGGACTAATAAAGGTTTATCTTTTCAAGTACAAAAATAATTTTTAAATGTATAGTTGAATAAAGAATTGAATCCTCACATTTTCAGCTTAGTGAATCAGCAACTTGTTTTAAGGTTGCTAATTTAGCTTGGAAATTGAGCTACAAGGCTCAAGTAGCTAAGCTCAGCTGTCACCCAAAGGCCCCAAATGGTTTACCAGAACTCAAGCTGCTAAAACCACACCCAGCTCCTCATTAAGGTGGCAAAGACTTGTGGCTGTGGTTTAGGACTCAGTATGACTTGTGAATATGTATGAATTGTGAGCTATAACACTTCACTGTTACAGGCAGGCATTTAAAAAAAACACCAGGGTTGATAATCAAAAAGCAGTCTTAAATGTCAGGACTGAGTTCTAAACCTCATCCACAGCTCTGCAAGACCTTAAACAAGTTGTGGTTGCGGTTTGTGTAGGTGTAGGTTGAGAGAAGTTTTGGTGATGTATTTTTGCAGAAGCAATTGCTTTTTGGGAGACATTTGACTTGTTTGTTGGCAACATTAGCTTGATAGATTCATTGCTAATTCAGTGCTAATTCAGACTCCAAACCTGTCTGTTTGTCTACATCTGGGGCAAGTGGGAAACTGTATATAAATGTAATTATAAATATATGTTTCAGAAAGTTTGAATACACAGTGATTATGATGGTACATGTGTACTTAAATTAAAGATTTAATTGAACAAATAAATTGTGTATGTAAATAAGGGGGTGAATAAATGGACAGGCTTTAGCCAGAATAAGGCTTTATTCCGACTCCATTCCAAATAAGGAAACATATAAAAAAGCATTTACTTAAGAATGTGTCGTTATTAGTGCTCAGTTATTTCAGTGTTGCCACAAGGGGGCAGCAGTGTCTTTCCTACGCAACGTTCTGGGAAGGAATGGTTGCCATCTACAACACACTTATGCTTTACCTTATCTTTGTGAAAAGTTTGTGAAAAAAGCCCAAATGTTTCTAATGTGGGTGCAGAGGACGCCCATTAAGCCTACATTTTTGTTCTGTTCCAGTCCCTAAAACATTTGAGTCAAGTAATCTGCATTCATCTGCCCTTGAATCCTTGGTGTAAGAGTGTTAGGAGACTGAATCGTGCAAAAAGATGAAAAGACCGGGAGTCCCAGTGATACGGATCAGGAACTCATTCTCTGGATAAAGAGGCATTTAAGTTTTCAACCCTGGAAATGACATGAATAGCACTTTTCTTGTTTCTCTCAGCCGGAATAAGAGCTCAGTGAAGGCAACAAGGTCAGAGGCTGCTAGCCACCGAAATCTCTTCCGGAAGCAACCTGGTTTTACCCCTAGACGCTTGTTGGGGTGGCCAGCTGTTCAAAAGCTGTGATGTATTTATTTCCCTGTGTCGCTCTCTTTCTCTGCTGGTGGTGTATTTGCTGACTGGGCTGCACTGGGCCTGTGAGTAAGGTCTGGCTTGCCTAGTGACTGTGCTGGGCCCTGAATGGAGGCCCCCAGGCGGAAAAGAATGGGCCCGCGTGAGCCTGATCACCCCTGACAGGCCACAGGGTGACTTGCCCTGAAATAATCAGGGTAAAATAAAAGCTGTGTCCAGCAAACGCTGACCCCCATAGAACTCGCCAACAGTCGAGGATTATGGATGAAGTGCGTCTGTGTTTGTGTGTGCGCATGTGGACATCTGTGTGTGTGTGTGTGCTGTTGGGATACAATCACAGTCAATGCTGGGCTCGATACTAGTTTAAGCTGCAGGGTCACACTGTTCACAGACTGCTATCCACTGTTCAAAGGGTTAAATTGCTCCTTTTGCACCAGCATGATAACCGAGGACGAGAATCCAGAGGGACAATTATTGCTTGTGAAATGCACTTTTTTTAGCCTGAACTTTGTTGCCAGTGCGATTGTGTCAGCACAAGAGGTTTGGAGAGGGGTGTGGAGGAGAACACACTCATCAGTTCTCACACACCCATGGCCACGATGCTTGCGTCACAAACAGAGGTCATGAATGTGATGTGGGGAAATTGTCTGGTCAGGGAACTTGTGCTGTTTTACAATTTGATTCCAGTGATATTTTAGCACCTCTTTAAAAGTGCATTTGAAAGAGAGAGAGAGAGGGAGAGAGAGAGAGCGAGAACAATGCTTATACCATTTCAGGTTCACTTCGAGAACCAGTAGATGCAGATGTAAGAGGAATGCTGTACAGATTATGTCGGATGAGGTAGAACCAAAGAAGTGATTACAGATTTCAGGTGCAGAAAGGGTGATCTTATTGTGGACCAAAAACTGTCAGTCGTCTATCACTGTATAGAAACTCAAACCATATTGTTATTATTCTGTTGCATAAACATAGAAATGTCATTTATAGGCCTGTTGCACCTACCCTTACCAACACAAAAAAATTGAAAGTTACTTGATCTTTGTGGTTGATTGGTTTACTTTTCTGGCAATTTTAATATGACTTGTTCAAAATTGGTAATTTAATTTAAATACTTTGCACTACCTATTAATAAATAAGAGTGGCATGTAGTACATGAACACTGTTTTAAAAAAGCCAAAGTCAGGGTAAATCTCTACTATATACATGTATATGGTGAGATTTTCCACGTATAAACTCAAAACTAGAATGTGAAATTTAGTACAAATGGTATAGTTGGCTTCCTAAAATTGTGCAAATGCATCAGCAGTCAAGTGGAATGCAATTGTGTGCCTTATATATGCAAATGATCAGCAGCAGTTCAGTATAAATATACAGACAATTTATTAATATATGGTAATATTAATATATGGAAACTCTGAGGCAATTTTTAAGTACAAATGTAACATGGATGTGTTTTGTGCATGTACCTACATGTACATCATAAAAGTGTAAAGTGCAAAGGTGAAAAGATGAAAAGTTGGAAAAATGTTCTGTTCACTCCCCAGTCAGTACAGAATTTGGAAATGAAACTGTTTTGAAATCATTGTTTTTTTTATGTCACTGGAATCAGTGCCCTCTGTTCAGTACATTCGCACTGAAGTTATAAAGAGTGTCTCTGGCTGAGCACATATCAGTCATATATCTGTCTGTTTAATTCTGAGGGTTAACAAGTATTTTTGGTACATAAAACGACACAAACGACAGCGGACATCAGGACCTTGGAGAAAGAACTTAAATGTGGGATAGGAGTGTTTAAAAAGGTTGTTTGATGTGGTGTGATTTTTAATACACACAGTTCTGTTCAAAATATATATTCTAGCCTGCAATCTTTTTTCTAACTTGCTACCTTACTCACATTACTACCTTTCTCACATTATTGGACTGATCTGGGAATTCTCATTTAATGGCTGTTAAAAAGGCATTACTCAATGCTGTAAAAGGGAAGTGTGCACATGTCATAGCAAGACAAGACAGTCTTGTGACAGTCACCACATTACTTAACCAGGGATTTGCCTGTAAAGGGATGGCATGTCTATGACATCTAGGACACATTTCTGTGAAAAGTAAAATAACACAAGGCAGTGGATGCCACTTTCTCTAAGGAACTAGAACTCTGGGCTTTATTGTTGTATCTTACAATCATCTATTTTTGTACTCCAGACGAGCAAATCCCTGGAGAAGGGATTTGTAACCTGTATTATGCTTTTGACACAGAGACTCAATTAAGTGAATTATGTATGCTTTTGGAGATTTCGGAGGCCAGCACTAGTCTGAGGGAGTTAGTCTCCCGCAGTCAGCTCTCATATACCTCCCACCACCTTATTTTTTGTGATCTGGCCAAAGCAGCATTCAGCCCTATATGTGGCCCTGTCCGTCTGGAAGTCACATGAACTGACCCTCACACCCCAATCCTCCAAACCCCCGCCCTTCTGTTTCTGAGTCAAAAGTTAGCCATGAGAAAAACCACGGAGCGTGCTGAAACTCCTGAGCCACCGACAATGATGTTTGCTTTCTTTACCCGCAGCTGTGCTTTTACTCGAGCTGGAGCAGCCTCCATTTCAAAGAGCTGATCTGTGTGCTTTATCAAACATGTTTGGCTATAAATAACCCTCATAAGCAATGGCCGATGTTGCCATTTTTGACTCCACATGCTTTGTGGTTTGTTGCACAGGATACTTCAGGCCAAGCACCCTTGTTTGTGAATTTTCCCCTTTTCGGGGCTAAATGGACGGTGAGCAGTCAAAGCCTTATTTACATGCGAGAAGAAGAAAGGTTGGTAAATGACAGATGGCTTCCTATTTCCTTTAAGCTATCACAAGGCAATGTTATCTTTCCCCCACAGCGTGTGGAAGTGCGTGCTGTGTTGGAAAGTAATCGAAGGGTGTTCACAAACCATTGTTTGAAACGTGTGGTTTTAAATATGATAAAGGCTGAGGACGACCCTCTTTCGCATGTATATTGAAAGCCATCAGTCACGGGGAAGGACTTACTGAGTGTATGTTTACATGTTCACTTGCTCATATTCCAGTTGTCTTCCCTACAGGAAAAAAAGATCTTGCTCATTGTTTGAACTGGAACGCATCCATGGAAAACAAAGCTCTGGATGAAAGGGCACAACTGTTGAAATAATCAGCATCTTTAATCACACTTACCCTACAAAACATCCAAGTGATGAATTCATGGCCTCTGGTCAAGATCTTTTCTCGGCTGAAGTGTAATTAGAGTCTTATCCGCCACCACAACGTATTCCCCCCAAACAAGTCAAATTCTTTACATTCCACCCCTTTGCCTTATCTGGCCCCTCAGACCTCAGGACTGTCCACTCCTTTCTCCCCAAAATTCCAAAAGACCAAAAGACGACTCCCTGTTCTCAGGCACGATGAGCTCTCGCTCCACCTTGTCCCAGTAACGAAATGGCCACAAATACAATGCCTTCTGAGTTGCTTTACAACAACTTTACCATTATTTTACCACCATCAACAATAACTGAAAAGTCAAAAGACACTTGAATCACCACCAAGGGACTGAACTTGCAGTCAAGAGATTTCTCCAATGCACCATTTCACATCACAACACTCTGAATGACTTTGTTCACATCTCACTGACTGATTTATGCAAAATTTTGAAAAAGAAATCTTTGGAATGCATCTTTAAATAGATTCTTTCACAATGGTTGCATAAGCCATTGTTATGGAAAGATTTTACCTGACCAGCTCTCAAAGTCATGAGGCCCATTCACTACAGACACATCCCACATGGAGCTTGAATTAAGCAAAACACACAGCTAAACACCCTAGAACTTAGAAATCTGTTATGACAAAAATATTTAAATAAGGGCAATTTAATACATTGCTTGTGGTGTAGCTTTCATTTTAAAAGTAGCTAAAACTGTTAATAGCATTAAAATTCTTAAGTATTAAAATTAATAGCAAATCTCTATTAGCATGTTGAACAAATAAACAGAAGATTTTATTAATCTATGGGGTCAGTTTTAAGCCTACATGTAAAGCTTAACTCTAGACTACACAGGATTTTGAAAGAAAAACATAGTCCATGGCTAAGCTTAATAGCTGTCTAGAAAACTGCCTCAGAAAGAAAACTGTTGCTGTTTATCTCACAGAGTGTTTCTGAAGTGTCATCATTCAGCGCTTTAGTCATTTAATATCAAATAAGTCCCATATGCAGTATGAGGAACTGTTTGATAGAAAATAAATGCCTTGATGCGGCAATAAATCCATCCTAGTTCAGTCCAAACTTATTCAAATTAATTTCTCTGCGGCTTGACTCCACTTTGTTATGGAGTGGTGTTATTAAAAGTTAATTACTGTTAATGATACTGCAGGCAGAGAGCCTTCACGGTTAACTGGAGCTCCACAAGTCTCACATCCCGTCGACCTGACCTTTTTTTCCCACTGCAATTCTGGGATCTGATAGAAATCTGTAGATGCTGTCCAAGTCGGGTTGGTACGGATGTTGCATTCTAGTCCACAACACAATGAAGTTAAGTAAGGACGAATTACATGTGTAAATGACGTAAACTTTAATGGGACATGCCAATCATTTGTCTAAGCAAAACAACAGAGTTATTTTTGTTTTCCAAAAGAGCTCCTCAGACATGTCCTCTGATGATTTTTTTCTTTTACAGGCATGAAATCATTTCAGTGAACTTGTTGTTGGATTTTGCATTTATGTGCAACAGGGCTAAAGTTGATTTGAAATGCTTGATTTGAAAATATTGGTTTTTGCCATAACTTATTTTGCTTTTGCTTCATTCAAAGCATTTATGTTAGTTGAAAAAAAATATTTAAACTGGTTGTTTACTTGGACTGACTGAACATTTTTATACTGTAGCAAAACAAATACATGGGTTTTTTTTTTTACAGTTATTATCACTTTCTGGTCTGTTATCTATTGTGATAAATAATGATTTACAGTTAATCCCCACCTATAATTCCAAATCAACTGCATAAAGTAATCCCCTGTGCTACATTTGATTTATAAATCGACTGTTATTTTAATGTGAAACATACACAGGAGTCTATGACCTGTGTAAGTCTGTAAACTTGTATGATCATGAAGACAGTCTGCCATTTCTGTTCAGGATTTTCTGGTTTGTAAAGATTTTAGTTAAGTGTAACTCAAAATTACATATGTGATTATTTGGAGATTGTATGGCTGCTGATTGGCTAAGAGCGTTTATGTCTTGAATAAACTCAAAACATTTAAGCACACAGTACACGGATGAGGAAACTACACCAGGGTCCTGGTCCTGAAGATCCAGCAGGCTTGGTTCTAATATCCTGAAGTCCCTGAAGCAAGCCCCATTCCAGAGCGAAATCATTAGTGGAGCATCTAAAAAGGAGGGGAAAGGGATCAGTGCAGCCATGCAGCACACAAAAAAAACAAAAAATGATGGGAAAGTCTGTTTCATACTAGAGGAAAACTCCTTCTGTGTCTGTCTGCAGCACATCTGCAGCAGGTCACACCTGGTCCTATGGTGTTGTTTTACCATGAAGGGGCCAAAGAGCAGCATATTCACAGCTCCATACTGAGCACAGTGCCTGCGGAGGGTTACTGATCACATATCCCGACTGAAAACAAGAGCCTGAATCAAGGGCCTGATAGGCTTTTATTCACAGTAGCAGTAGGAAAGAAGTCCAATCTGAGATGTGAGGCTTCTGAGGCTTTCATCTCACATGTTTCAGTTCTTCTTATGTCAACCAGTCGTTCTCATATAACCGTTCAGTGTCAGCATATACAGAAAAGCTTGGAAGTGTCACCACCTTCTGCAGCTTGTACAAAATTTCAAGGAGTATCTCAAGAGACTCCATGACTTTGTAGCTCCCTTTGAGGCCAACATGAAGGGGTCTAATTAACTTTATCAGACATGCTGCCGAGACAAAATTCCACCTTTTTTTGTTTTTAAGGCTTTGCTGCTGCTTGGGTCTTTGAGTGAGAGATGAAACCAGGAATGAAGGGCTCACTAGAACGTCTCATATGTCAAAATAAAAATGATTAAATAAACAGTGAGCTTAATTTAACAGCAGCATTTTTTCATTTAATCAAATAGAATGGAGTTAGCATATACAGACTGTTTTTTGCGCATAAAATGTAACATATTTAATGTCAATATATTTACAGTGTGTCAACAACTGCACTAATTTTGGTTCACTGTGGACAGATTTATGAAAAATCTGTAAGGTTCTAATGTTGGTATGGCTCTACATACACAAGTATTCTAAAACTGGAAGAGACATTCGCAAAGACCTTCACAAACATTTTTGCTCAAAGTGAAGACGTGCAGTATCCTAAAAGAGCAATCTCCTGCTGCAGTGAGAGGAAACAGTTTAGTGACTTTTGTTTTTGTAACATGTACTCATGGTGAAGATAAAGGAGTTTTCGAAAGTTCCCAGGAATGGCTTTATTTAACACGACCCAAATGGACTGAAACGCCTTAGAGCCATAGCATAGACCATAACCATCCCTGTCAGAACAATAGTTCAATTAACTTTTGTAAAAACCAAACACAACCTGAAAGCAGCTGAAACAACAGCTGGGCAGAAAACAATAAGCACGTCACGTTTGGAAAAGGTTGTGCATATGCTCCCAAGAACCCCACACCCGCTGTGAAGTATGAAGTTGGGAGCGTCATGATATGGGACTTCATGAACTGACGGATGTTCAAGGACATTTTTAGAGAGAACACCCCAAACATAAAGACAAAATAACTCAAGACTGTTTCCTAAAAAAGGACAGTGAAAGTGCTCAAAGGCTAGAATACATATGTTATTTTTCATATTAATAAGTATGAAGTCAATAGACAGTATGAGTGTATGTTTGTGAATACGTGCCCTAGAGGGATATTGAAAAAATAACAAACATGTCTGAATGCTTGTTTCCCCTCAGTGTATATAAGTGCTTTTGGAGGTCTCTAAAGACTTGTTGCATGGCAACAAACTTCCTTGCAGTCCTGCTGAAAGTGGTCATGCCATGCATGACACACAGCAGTCCTGACCCTTGACTCCCAGCAGGTAACCAAAAGAGGGGAACTCAAAGCCCCTTTCATCTTTCATTAGACTGACTATGTCAGCAAACCCAACAGTTTGAAGGACAATAATCAACCAGTGCTGTGGCTATTAATTTAATTTGTGTGAATACGCGCGGATGTGTTCATGGTTGATGTTGACATGACGACAAGTACAGTAAATATTAATTACATGGAGCTTAACTAATGTTTAGCTCGTGTAGCTCTCAGTCCGAGGATTAATCAGTGTAGGATTAGCAAAACAATGCACAGGCAATAACAACTCCACAGCAGGGCTCTTCACATTTTATGGCCTCGAAGTGGAAAACATGGTTGTTGTTTGAATAGTAGAGGATGCAGGGGATCTGTGGGATGGGCGACAGTAGCCTTGGCCCCATCCTTAGACTAGGCCAGGCATGGCTATATAACAGCATTGTGTATCTGGGAATAAGGAAAGAGGGCGGAAGGGTGTGAATGCTGTCCTGTGGAGCTGCTTTCCAGATGTCACCCAGAGGATATGAGTTCATTCCCATAGTACTATCCAGGCAAAACAGGTTCCAAGACAAAATGATAGCACAGTAGCACGCTGTATCAATAACACATACAATACTTCCACATCCTGCCATGTGACCACCTGTGGTGCAACACACAGACTCTCATAGCTGTGCATTGTGCGGGGCATCCTACAGGCTGTTTGTTCTTGACGCTGACTTCGAATCCGAACAGCAAAGGTCGCTCACAGTTTGAAACAAACTGCAAATGTCAGAAAAAAGTGGCTCCTTTTCAGAAGTTAAAATGTCTTGAACTTTTTTGTCAGCAATATGGTTAATACAACCTCATTTAAAATTTTTTTTACAGAATTCAGTCACTGAGATTACCAAACTTTCATTTGGTGGTGGTGCTAGGAACCAGGAACCCATTGATTCACTACACCCAAACCCACCATTCACCATAATATGTTACTTCTGTTTTATTGCATATGTTTTTGTCAGATTTGCAAGTTTTTTTTCATTGCATAAAACCAAAATCAACTTTGAATTTAGGTTCATTTAAAAAAGATTCTTCTAAGTAATTGGATCATTTACATTGTTCTATTTCTCATAAAATTTTGACAGGATTTTCAAATTGTGTAAAAAAAAAAGGTTTCGATCCGAAAATATGTAATGCTGTAAAATTATGTTTTTTTAAACCCTATTTTGTCTCACAACATCCTGCATGTGTTCATTTCAAAATCCTTATGATCAAAAAATGTTCAGGCACTTTGTAATCACTGAGTGTCACATTATTATGTGCAGTATCTATATTTCAATACGTTTCTCCAAAAATGTTACATGTAATGCTCTGAAAGATTGTTTGTGTTGACAACTGGGTAGATTTATCCTTTAATATAGCCAGATCCCCCCTCCACACACTCCCAACCCCCAAATAATACAGAACAATATAAAGCACGCCCCAAAAATGTGATGGGAAACTGGTATTTTGCAACGAAAGAAACCCAAACTTTAAAGCAATAACCACATTCTAAGTTGCGTTTTTGTGTTTTGTCTAAGCATATTGTTCATTCATGACAGATACTGTGGGAAGCAAGTGAACACTGGAATAAATGTCGTTTCCTTAACATACTCCTCCAATTCCCCACAAGCTGTTCTCTGTTCCCCTTTCACACATAAACATGCCTGAGCCTTGCATACAAGTCCTTTTGGAACGCTGCCTTGCATCATGGTGAACTCCCACCCTGTTACAGATCCAGACCATAAGGAGTAAGTTTCTGCAAAAAAACACATTCATCCAATGGGGCAGGAACACGGGTACTCCTTTGCAATAATAACAAATATCCCTGAAGCAAATTAGCATCACATGTTCTCCTCCTTGTGATCTCTACATGGTCAGGAGGGGCACTTCAGCAGTCAGGCGTCCCAGTCTTGTAGAACTGGACATGTCGGCATGCTCATTTTGGCAACGTTTTACAGTGATCCCCTCCCCTGTCTAAACTTTATACAGCATAGACAATAGGAAAATGCATTGTGTTTCTTGAATAGCGTGTTGGCCCATAATGCACCTGCTTCAGCTGTTTTTGCTGTTAATCACAATCAGTGTATCTCCTCTTTTTCCTGTCCTGGGAAAGTGGCCACCGCTGGAACAGTCGATTATTTGAGTTCAGGCCAAGGGGAGTGATCCTGCAGGGACCTATGCTCCGCTTTCCTTACACATGCTAAAACTATGTGCAAAAAAGGAAATGTCTAACCAAAAAAAAGAAAGGAAAGCATGTCCTTTGTGACTCACTGCCGAGAGCACTTTGACATTTATGTTTTTGTGCACTACTCGTATCCTGACAGTTACACTCAATGGCAAACATTTACAACTGTGCTGCACTTATGGGAGTCAGTGGGTTGGAAAAGAAAGGCATTTTTATGTGACTGTTCGATTAAAATATGATATGTTTTGAGTACTTTTAGCTGAGCTCTTTAATATGTGCTATAACACTGGAGGTCTGGAGAGTTCCACTCTCTTAAGTTAGAGCTTTTCTACTCAATAACAACTGAATCAATTGACAGAAATTCCAGTAATTCACTGCTGAGACTCTGCAAATTTGATCAATAGCGAGAAACTATGCATCTCTCAAAAATGACTTCAGTGGTTTGGAGGATCAGGTTATGCCTCAGTCTTTTGGACAAATGAAAGAGTGACTAGCTCTACATACAGCTTGCACACAAAAGACGTATGTTTGTGTCCTAAGCTCTCCCCAAGAGCCCCAAAATCAGGATATGTATAAATACAATGCTACAAAGAACACAGATGAAGGCAAGTAAAATCAAAACTTTATTCAAAGAACCACATTGATTAAAGTTGGATGCATCTTAAAATACACTGCATGCATTGTCTTTGGTATCAAGGAGGAAAAAATAAAAATAAAAGGACTTGTTTGCCTTATTGCTCATTGAACTGAGCCAGGCGTTCTTCGTGATCACATTTCAGGATAACTTCATGCCTCTTTCACATACGTCCTCACGGCCACCACATCGCCCATCTTGCATTTCTGCAAAGGGAGAAACGTGTTGCATTTCAGAATGTGCAAAGAAAAAGGTGAACACAATATGGAACCAGGGTAAAAAGAGATTAATTCTAGTCTTAAAACATTGTTATTGCAACATGTTAATCCTACAACACACTCATGATTGCTAGTTATTAGACAAGGTGAAAAAGCGTAAATAAATAAGTAAATAAATAAACAAGCAAGCAAGCAAGACTGGCGGGGTTTGGAATCTCCCCGTGGATCAAATAAAGCTCTTACCGCTATTAATTTTCCATCAGTCACTTCCCTCTCTAGTGTTGTCTCTTTGCCATCCCAGGTCTGTTTTTGCACCAGCTTGCCATTCTCAAGGGTCACCACAGTCTGGACACAGAAAAGCAGACACTCCATTAATCCCTCCCCACAAACAGGGCAGTCAGACTAAACTAGCTCCCAGAAACACCCCAGCTCAGCACTGACTGACCGTCGTCTTCCTGTCGTCTGCAGTGGTCTCCTCAAACGCCTCGTTCAGCTTGAATTTAATCTCAGTGGTTTTGAAGGTGCTCTGGGACTTCATGCATATGAGTCCTTGGTCGTCCACACACACTACAAGGTTGGGTTTGGTCCTGTTCCCCACCTGGCGGGTGGCAAAACCCACACCTGAAAAGAAAAAAAATGACCTCACCTGACCTTAGGGAAATGCAGTCTACTACAGTCACTCAGTGCCCTATAACTGTGTGCAGGTGTTAAACATCTGTATGCATCCTGCAAGAAGTGGGACACTGTTATTTGTTACACTTTTGTTCAACTGTTATTTTTTTTACACTAATGTCTAAAACTAATGTTTATTGTCTATGTATATATATATATATATATATATATAGTATTATTATCTGTAGCTCTTTATTGTTGCACTAAGCATGCAAATGAAACGAGTTTCTTTCTAATCTCATCTAATTAAGATTTTCTGAGGTTTAGCCCAGAATTAGAGGGTGAAAGTGAGAAGTGATAAGTACCCAGAGCCTTCATGTACTCGTCAAAATTCTCGCTGGCGACCATCTTCCATGTTCCAACGAATTTCTCGACCATCTTCACGGCTGATGTTGCTCTGGACCCTCACAGTCACTCAGGAGATCAACACGACACGCGCTGGTCTGCAGTCTCGCGGCCCCGTGGCTTTATCGTGGTTCTGCAGCACGTGCGCCACCACGGCAGCCAATCAACGCGCACAAACGGCTTTCCACGTTCAGTGACGCAGAAAGAGGGAAAAAGTTGAGAGTTTCTGTTTATGGCGCAAAGAATAAACTAGGCGCGTGATGCATAAATAGGTGCATCACGACTGAGTGGGGTATCTTGCCTTAACAATAATGACAATTATAGCTTAATTTATGTAGCATTTTTCAAGGAATCCAATGTCACTTTACATAAAATAATGTAATTTGATTTTTACTTATATACTGGAAATGCAATTACATGGACAAGATGTTTTCTTCAGTTAGGCTTTTACTTTTTATTAAATTAAAGTGTGTTATTTTAATAATATAAAATAAAAAATATATAAAGAATTTTAAGAGTAATTTTTAAAGAGTGTTTTTTCTTTCTTTGTGGCCTGGTACTAAATGATCCATGGCCCGGTTATTAAGGACTCTAACAAATCTCTAGCAAATCATAGAGACTGGGGCAGCAGCACTAAAGGCTCGATCCTCACAGGACTGCAGTTCGGTGTGGGGCATAGAGAGTAGGCCCTTGTTTGTGGATATCCTACAGCAGTTGCTTTGACTTACAGCTGCTGTGATGATCCAGATCCCCAAACCCTTCATTGATCTATAGACTTACTTGTCCAAATTTTGTAGAGATAACTGTTTCCTTTGAAATCAAGGAGTTTGTGTCCTCTTTGCCACAGTGGCAACCTCTACCAGAAGCTGAGAATTTGATTGCATTCCTACACAAGAGCCCTCGTGATATAAGGTACTGATGTTGAGTGGTTGGTTTTGCATCACATATGTAGGTCCAATTCATCCCAGAGGTACTGGATGGAGTTCCATTATTTGAATATAGACAAACCACTGCTATGAGGCCCAAAACCCCTCCGGTCAAAGCTTGACATTAGGCATGGTGACCTGTGCGTCCCATTCTACTGCCAGAGAGATTATATAACATATGTGTGTCCAGTTGATTGCTGTATAGGCAACGGATGCTCCATAAAGAAGTTAAATTGACTAATGGTTTACTATTTAAATAATAATTACACTATCAGCAGTGCATGTGTGTGACCCCCTCTTCCTCATACATACAGTGATGCACACAAATTCCCTGTGATGTTTCCTGTATCATCACTCATTCTTATAATCTTAAACTACTGAAAGACAGGATTTTAGAGGTTATGTTTATTGAATGAACAAGAGCATAAATACATCATTCACAACAGAGACACACATTCAAAGAAAACACATCTACTTCTTCCCTCCTGTGTTCGCCTGGGGATCTTTAGCCATGCAACGTGTCTGTAGGGCAGAAAGCATCTCTTGGCTTGTCAGTTTGGCTCCTTTCATCACTAACCTTTCTCCGTCCGCTGCAAAAGAGAGCAAGCATGTGAAGAATCCACAGGAAGGAAGATGACACACCTCTGGATGTTCATAAGTTTTTAGGTCATAAGTAATCCGGTCATAGGTTATGAGGTCTAATAGTACTCAAAGACAATTATTATTTAATGAGAACTCAATCTGTGTCAGAGGGCACATAAAGGAACCACATGACTTGTGTTCACTCACTGAATGTGATGTCAATCACAGGCTCTGACTGGTCATGTTTCACTTCTGTTATGATTTCACAGTTCATGTTGGACATTCTTGCCTTTTCAGATCCCACCAAAACAAGAAAGTCTCTGTGGAACAAAACAATATTAACAGACCATAACAAAAGAGTCTATCTGCATTTGAGTCTTATTTCCATAACAATGGCAATGGTGAGCATCCGTAAACTCTGTGTGGCAACGCTTTTTTTTTTAACTATTTCAATTCTTGTGTGAGGGCTTGCACTTACATTCCTCAGTTGACGTATATATTAGTTTCTATAGTGATTACCAACTGATTGTTAGTAGTTACCAAATAATACAGTGCACTTGGTAAGTAATACATTTTAAAATTAAGAACTAAACAAAGAAGCTAACTGACCATCACACTGCACACCTTCATTACTGGAACCCAGACTGTGTAGTGAAACTCAAAAAATAAATCATGTCCACCAGGTTGCTGGTAGCCGTTTCATTTTCCTTTAAGTCAGACCTTTATGCTGGCTTTCTTTTCCCAGCTTGCTGAAATTCAAACACATGCACAAATGAACCAAATCAGTTTTTGAAGAGTTATTAATGAAGATTAAGACCACACTTCACTTTGTTCTGGCAAGACATCAATGGAGAAAAGAAGTTGTATTGCTGGTCTAGCAGAGGTTCTTTCTCTCATGCCAGAGACTACCAAACAGTGCACCAAATCATTATCATGTAAATTACTCTTTTTAGTAATGATAATAATAACAATAATAGTTTAGACTATGTAGGCTGTAATGAAGTACAATGGAAAGAGTCCCTAAATAACCTGCTGCAGCAGTTAAACTATGCAGGAATAGGCCAGTATTAACAGCTACTTTTCATTTGTATTATGTGAGTATTAGAAATAGACATCAATGGAGAGAAGAGATTGTACTGATTGGCTAGTAGGGGTTCTGCCTTCTTTCATGCAACAGCACAGCAGATAATTAATATAAGTATATATAACTTAATATATATATATTCCCTTAAAATAATGGCTTGTTGTAATAATAATAATAACAATAATAATAATAATAGCTGGCAAAAGTAATGCGAAAACAAATATGACAATAATGACAATAACTACAACAATAATAATAAATCCCAGTATCACGTATCGAGTCATTAAGATTGTGTAGACTGTAATGAAGTGCAGTTAAGAGGGTCCCTAAACAACTTGCTGCAGCAGCCAAATTGTGCAGGAACATATTAGAACGTCCGCAGAGAAGAGCAGATCTGTGGAACCAGACCAGAACATCAGACCTCTAGATAACACCTCCAGAGTTCCAGAGACCCTCTCCAACCCAGCTTCATCATTATTTTGTTTTACACAGCAACAGTCCGACCCCCAACACTTTCAGCCCCTTAATGTTCTCACCGTGTGGCGCGAACGTTGCTCTCAAACGGGCAGAACCGCACAGAGATTTTCCTGACCGTTTTCAGCACCACGGCTCCTCTGGACGCGGCCATGCTGCTTCTGCATGAACTCTGAACCACACATCCAAAACACAGGTCCATGTGGGTCTCACTTACAGCTTAATTTACATTTTATACGTGCATTTCAAATAATCGTGTAATCGTTTAGAGATTATAGACCGAGTTTTCTAAATGATTAATGTCATTTATTAACAATGTCGTAAATGTTAAAGAGAAGAACTCTTATTTTGACAGGTGGCTCTGCTTTGTGGTTGAGCGATGCAGTTAGACCAATGACAAGTAAGCTACAGTTCGGGTCCCGCCCATATATGCAAATAAAATAAATTAAAGACTTGTACGCTCATTATCAAAATAAACAAACAAATAAATGAATGAATGAGTGAATAAATAAATAAATAAATATATAGGTTGATAGACAAATAAATTAATAAAAGACATGTAGGTTCATTATCACAATAAATAAATCAAACAATAAATACATAATAAATTCATAAATTAACACATTGCAGACATGTACATTCATAATCGCAATACATAAATAAATGAACGATCAAATAAATAAATTGCAGACATGTAAGTTCATTGTCACTCTAAATGAACAAAACAAACAAACAAATAAACCAACCTGAGCTTCCCCATTTCGTCTCTCTGTATACTCTCTGTATATAGCTGGGATTAAATTAACTTTGACTTTGACTGAGCTTGCCTTAGCTCAGACATGAACAATTTTTTTTTAAACTGTTCAAACCATAGGCCAATTTTTTTCTTTATCAGTTTGTCTAAAGTCTCATGGTCTCATGGGTCTACCGTTTTTAAAACAAAGCGAAAGAGAATCCTTATTCTGAATGCAAGTATGAAAATTACATAACAGTGTCATGAATAAAACAATCCTAAATCATTTGTTGTGTTCATATGGAAGAAGTACCCAGTAAAACTACCTCAGTCTGTATTAAATGTTAGCGTTTATAAGAGGCTAAACCAGTTTCTTACGCATTAACTGAGCTTCGTCTTCAATAGTGAATCCCTCCCTACTGGATTAGGTCAATTTAGAATGGCCTTTCCCCTTTCTGTGTCTTGGGAGTTTTTAGTAAAATCTCAGGAGCTTCAGGTAGTCAGTAGCTCTTGTTTCCACTAGATGGCGAAAGTTGATAGTCTCATGGTGAAGTTTCAGTATAACGTTCTCTGTGTATACAGTAATCTTAACTAAGCAGATGAAGGAGGATAGCCACATCCTCTGTTTCACACACCTGTTGCATTTTACAGAAAACGTATCTTTCACCCCGTTTTAGATTTCTATCTATCTATCTACCTATCTATCTATCTATCTATCTATCTATCTATCTATCTATCTATCTATCTATTCATCTATCCAACTATCCATCTACC
>JBBPCX010000147.1:18495708-18511082 GCA_037974365.1 Hydrocynus forskahlii | reverse complement strand
GATGGGAAAAAGGGAGGGGGAAAAAAAGGAAGATGGTGGTGCAAAAGGCTATGTGTGTGTGTGTGTGTGTGTGTGTGTGTGTGTGTGTGTGTGTGTGTGTGTGTGTGTGTTAGAGGGAATGTCACAGCTGGGTAGGTACATCAGTGCACACCAACAATGACCAATATCTCAGACTGTCGCTGGAGCACAGAAGCCTGTGGAACGAGCTGCAGGAGAGCGAGGAGATTTAGCCTAGCAACAGCACCGAACTCACCTATCCACAGATGCGCTCTCTAATAGCAACTGTTTTCAGGTTGGACAAGCTTTATTGAATGCTGGCCAAAATCCAGTTATACGTGATGAGAAACTATAGTGCACTGTGCTGGTCTACCAAGCTGGACCATGTTACTGTAGCCAATCACATAACAGGATGGAAACAACAACAGTGAAGCTGCCACCTTGCAAACAATAGCACAGCAAAAAATCGGAGCTATAGTGGGGTATAGGGATGTAAAACACATGTTGCAATAAAGTATGCATTACTTTTTTGCAAAAATAAAATTCTAAGGTTGTTTTCAAACCTGAAACAACAATATTTGAAAATCTCTATTAATTCACCATGCAAATAATTAATCAAACCAGAATTTTTCATTTTCTTTCTTTTTTGACTTCAGTCACAGTGAATATTCAATTGAATCAGAATCAGAAACGGAAAAGTATTGATCTCAGGACTTTGTGCTATGACTGCACAGACATACAGAGATACAAAGATGAGAACAATGTACAATATGTCAAAATAAAAGTTAAAATAAGCTCTCCAGAAATATCTTGAAAATGAACTAATGTAATTAGTTCAATTTATTTGAATGACAAGGTCTGGGATCTGCAGTTTGTAGTCATTTGGAGATTGCTTGCATACGAAGAGAGGTGGGGCCGTGGGTTCAAGATGAAACATTTAGAGAGAGAGAGAGAGAGAGGGAGAGAGACAGAGAGTCTGAGCATGGCATGACACTGATGACACTGTGGACGTGCAGCAGCAGATGGAGAACAAATGGTCCTGGTGAAGTCGGAGGAACAGGCAGAGTATGAGAATGGCTGTGGAGACTGAGATCCAAGGGCAAGTGGGAATGGTGGGAATAGGCTCCAGAAAGAGTCCTGGGACAGGATGTATAGGGGAAATCCCTCTTGTAATTAAACACAATGAAGGAGATGAGTAGTGAGGCAGTAGGGATGCACTAGAGATTCTGGTGACAGACATACATGTTAGGTGTGGTATGTGTAACATTTGTTTTTTCGACTGATGGTTGGTTCAGGCTCTTTTGGACAGTTTTCCTGAGAGGAGTCATGGTACTTCATCTGATGCTATTCAGACCATGAATGGTCTGTAGATCCTCACATGGAGGACCTATTGTGTTAGTCATTATAGCCCTGGAGATTGAATGGGATGTAATGAGCAATATCACTGAAATATCACCTCAAAGGAGAGGAAGTCCATGGATCTGTGCAGTTCTCTCTGCATTTTGCCTTTCATTTCACTTTCACAACCCAGTAAATCACTGGCTTTCCCTCAGAGCACTTTTCTGTCTGGCAGCCATACAGATGAGAGAGTTAGGCAGTTTAGGAGCTAGACGTTTTTAGTCTGAATCATCACCTTCCAGACAGAAGTGAGGCTGGGAAGCTATGCCTGTGAGGAATAGCGTGAGACACGAAAGGGACGAAGACGGCTTGTGAAGCTATGCAAATCCTACAAACCTGTTTGCCATGGTTTCTATGGCAGCTCAAAAAGCTCGGCGTGCCACAGCTATCAGCATGGTCATTATTTCACTGAGAGAGTTGATGTAAAGAAGCAACTCAGCAATCCATGCAAACACCGTCTCTCTCTCCCTTTTGCTCTCTCTCTCTCTGTCTGCCCCCCCCCTTTTTCTCTCTCTCCCACCGTCTGTCTGTCTCTCTCTGTCTCTCTCTTTCTCTCTCTCTCTCTTTTTCTCTCTCTTCTTGTCTCTCTCGCTCTCTCTCTCTCTCTCTCGCTCTCTCCCTTTTTCTCTCTCTTCCTGTCTCTCTCTCTCTCTCCTTTTCTCCCTCATGACAGCTACATTCCATCTCAGTTGTTTCCACCGCTTCAGTAGCAATGAGCAGAAATAATTGACACAGAAGGTTCCAGAGAATGCTTCTGGGCTTGGTTCCCAGTGAGAACCCCACAGCAGAGTGACTAGCAAAAGTCACAGACCATCAGAACAGATGCCGAGTGTTTCTTCCAAAAGTCACAGTGACCCAGAGGGTTGAAGATTATGGCTCTGGCTGAAGCCGGGCTCTGTAGTATTTCATCCGTAGGGATGGAGAGTGTTGTATATTTTATAAAAACCATATGTCTCATTTGAGATGACAACTCTTTGGTTTTACTCATGTTGATGGATGACAGTGTTTTTTTACATGTGTGTAACCTCATATTTATATACCAGGGCAACAGGAAATGGTCTCAGACAACAATGAAGTTCTCAGAGACTAGGAACAATACTCCCCAAAGGTGCACATTTCTTTGGTATTACTAAACAAAAGTTTTAGGGATTTCAGTATTTTGCTCCACATGTTTTTGAAAAGACGCATCATAAAAGAAAATACTTCTGTAAGAATGATGTCTGTTAGATAAAGTTAAGCCTATGGTGGGGATGTCTACTCCGTTTTCCTTTTCATAAACAGCTATTGACATAAACAGCTACAAGTAAACAGCATATTGTCAGTGTTATCTGTGTTATCTGTGCTTAATTGTGTCATACTGGTATGAATACACTGTGCCGGTATATTAAGCTGGACCATATTACTGTCGCCAATAACATGACAGGATGGAAACAACCACAGCAGTGAACTTGCCACCATGCTAACAATAGCACAGCAAAGAACAAAGGTATGGTGTGGCATAGGGATGTGAAAATACATGCTGCCATATGCATTGCTTTTTTTGCAAAAAAAATATAAGAAAATCTATATTAATTCACCATGGAAAGAATTCCTCAAATCAGGGTTTTCCATTTACTTTCTTTTTTGAACTCAGTCATAATGATTATTCAGTTAAATCAGAGTTAGAATCGGAAAACTATTAATCTCAGAGGAGTGACTGCACAGACACACCGAGACACAAAGACTAGAATATAAAATATAATAGATATATCCTTTTAAAAACACATAATGTAAGTAAAAACAAAAAAGCATACAAAGAAATGAAAATAAAATATGCAATATAATGTATTAATAATTGTATGAAAATGGAATTCTGCAATTACATGATCATTTTGCTGACTTACATCTTGATTTTTTTGGTCCCTTTCTTATTTGAGAGTGAAAGTGCATTAAAGTGGTTCATTTACATTTACATTAAGGACTCTATCACCTGTGCATCCGCATGGGTCACATTTCATCCTAATTTATTTTATTGATTGTCTCTATGGAGTGCACCCTGCCCATATTGGATTACAGTTACTACCTAGGCCATTTGTAGTGGTGCTTGCGGGGAATGCGGTGCTGGCAGGCCCCCATGGTGGTACATTCTTCATTCTGACCCTGAGTAATGGAGTTGCTGGGTGATGGATGGGCAGATTGGTGCCCACTGTGTGCCAGCTGGGCACTTTGGGCCTCAGTGAGTGTCCACTTGAAGAATTGGTCCCGCAGTCCAAGTCCACAATACACTGCCAGCACACAGCCTCTGGCCAAGAGCAGAGTCGTTTCATGCTCAAAAGTTTTCATATAATGTATTTTCTTTTGAAACAAGAGTTTGTTTGGTTGGAATATCTCCTAGTGCAGAATTTATGTTTTTGAAATGGATGAGTGGTCTCATATATTGATGCTTTGGGACAGTTTCCATGAAGTAAATGGATGGATACACTTGCATTATGAAAGTGCGTTACTGTAAATACACTTTAGTTGTGGGTTTTGTGCTTGTGTCAGTGTCTGTGAAGTGTAGACCATCTTTGGGAATTTGTTGGCAGCTGTGATCAAGGAGCTAGGCATTATGGGGGGATTCTATGCAGTGAGCAGGGGCCACTTGGGCATGTGTTCTCTGCAGAGGGTTTATTTGTCTCAGACACTTCAGAAGGTGCCCGCTATTAGACACAGATGTGGATTATATTCCTGGATGCCTAGACACACTCATAGGCTTCCATGTTCATGCAGTCACTGATATCTTGTATAACCTTGCAAACCGCAGAGCTGTTGTGCAGTAGCATGATTTTGATTTTTATGCACGGTCCTTGCAGAACAACGTATGTGCATGAAATCACACTTGAACTATGGAAAGCTGAAACATGATTTCATGTCACAATGACTATCGAGCGTGTGGTTTCTATAGTCACAGTGTCTTTGACTACAGAAAGCTCAGCCAGCAGAAAGTACGAAGCTGTATAGGGAAACTAAATTTGTTCAGGAATAAAAAGGAGCAAATAATTTTCATCAGCATTTTCATCAGATTTTCATGTGTGTACGTATACAGGGGGTCCTCGAGTTGCGACACAGATCCGTTCCTTCAACAGTGATGTAACCCTAATTTTGGTGTGTCGAAACACATCCTAGCCTAAGACGCTAACCGATCCTAACACAGTTGTAAAATCATAAAAACACAACTAAGCCGCAGAAAAAGGAAAAGGAAAACTCCCTCACTCATACGCCGCATTACTATGTATTGTTCCGCTGTGCAAAACCAAACTAGTTTGCCCACGTAGTCCGTAAGTACGAGGCTAACGGTGTAAGCAGAATGGGAGTGGGAGTGAGTGTCGTAAACTCGAAACGTCGTATGTCGAGACTGTTGTAACCCGAGGACCTCCTGTCCTTAAATTCCCCCCCCCCCGTGCAGTTTTTAAAATTAGCATAAAAACAGAAAAAACATGGAAGATAAGGCACATATAACCACATTATAGGAATTATTACATATGTAGTCCATTATTAAATCAAGTTATTAAATTATTATCTAATTGAATTAAATTAAATTATTATTTACATGATCCATACTGAAACCATCCTGTAGTCAATGTCCTAAAAGCATAATTAGGTTTCTGGGTGTATGCAGGGGATAATTGTTGAACTTTTATGTGCACTAATATTTGTATCTGTATCTATGTCTACATGTATTTCTATAGCTAGCTTGGTGCAAGTGTATCTTTGTTAATGCATTAAGCAAGAACCAGTTAGAAAAATTATATATGTCATACTGACACAGGCCTACTCTGTGAGGTAATTTGTTTGATTTAGGTGCCATAAGTGATGACACTTTTATCTTACTATGCAAACTAGGTTTGCTACATGCACGCTACAGTGTTTTGAAATCACTTTCCTGGTAATGTTACATCATAATGAAAAAAAAAAAAAAACAAGGCCGAACACTTGTGAGACACATTGAAGTATATTATGTTGGTAACAGAAAGGGCAAGGGATATTAAGAAGAACTGAAAATGTACTTTTATCTTTGTGGAAATCAACAGAACCAGAAGAGAAGGTGCCATTTCACCTGCAGCACAAAACAGTGAATCATCTTGAATGTTAGAAAGAGGGTGGATGGATGTTTGTCTGCCAACATGGATTATCATATCGAATGGTTAATCCTTTTAATCTAAGGCTTATATTCCTTAACCACTGTAAATAATGTAGTGTGTACTATGAGATTATTCATAGAGGGAAGGCCTGAAGTGTGGTCTCTTATACTTAAAAGTTGAATTAGATTTGTAAAAAATATTTACATTTTCTTCAAACTACAGTAACAGAACTCCAAAACTTTGTTAAAATGAGCTGAAGGTGCTAGGGCTGTGGTTCAGTGCATTCTGGCCTAATTTAACCCCTGAGCTGTTTGCTCATACTGGGTCTGCAGAGCTGCTCTCAGCTGCTTTCATGTTCTCTGCCAAGTTCCTTTTGCGTGTGGTCATTCATTAAACAGCATTGCAGACACTCATGTACATTCTCATCAGTCAGTGCTGTCAGAAAGAGAGAGAGCGAGAGAGAAGTGGTGAAATGGAGAGACCTAGACTTTTTTACCAATGCTAATCTCAAATGTAATTTTTTGGCACATTATTTCAGCACATCTAGAGCTCATTGTAAGTCATAACTTGGTTTCCTTCTGTATCATGATGTATTTCTGAGTGCAACACAGCTTTAGGGAAGGTCTCTGTGCTAGCCGGACATTTTTGCTTGGTAATAGTTGAGAAGGGTGGTGAAATTTGATATTATTGGTTCATGGTGCACGGTGATGTAACCAATAAACAAGAATTTTTTCTTTTAAATAGTATATGATCAATACATCTCATTGTAAGCGATATATGACCATTGTGTTTAATATGACTAGGGACATGAAGTAACAACGTAACAGTTTTGATTTTGGATTGGCTTTAAGGGTGCTCACACTTAACAGTCCTTAATCCTGTTACGAGCTGGTCCACACATGTATTGGATGCTGGAGCACAGACATCATATCTGCATAATTTCCCAAGCTTACCTAAGCCTACCAGTACCTTAGGCTTATTATTCAGTGAATACATGAAAAATGATGCAAAGTAATAGGACGGTAGAATAGAAGCCTGGACCCACTGACAGACCCTGGGTATTTAAGATGTTGTATAGATTGAATAGAACATATTGTTCTGGGGATGATTCATTCCAGTCGACGTTGTTTTTAGCAATTTCCTGAGCCACATTTGCATATAATTGCCAAATAGCGCTGTGGTTTGTTATTTCTGCCATTTGCTGCTTTCTGAACTGTGATGCTATAAAGTACAACATGAAACTCACACTTGATTTTATCAGCAGTGTGATAAAACCTTAATGGCTTGTCTTTTTATATCAAGATTTGGCCGTGGTTCTGTTTGAGAGGCCAGTAAGTAGTGTTTAATCTGAGCTCTGATTCTGTATCTTTCATCTGAGAGTCTAAGTCACATGTCTAGACGGGAAGATGCAGCAGTAGGAGTCCTCTCCTCTTAACTTCTGATCTTTTTGTTTGGTGGAGAAATGCGCACTGTCTGGGTGAGGCGAGGCTGGCAGATGTGGCACTTTCATGTCTCTCTATTTCTCTCTCCTTTCGTTTCCAAGGGAACTTTAATAAGTCTTGCTCAGCAGGAGAGTGTATCTCTCTCTCTCTCTCTCTCTCTCTCTCTGCTTTGCTGCTTTGCTTTTCCTCGCTGTTGCTCACTCTCTCTCATCTTAAAGGAGCCAGCATCAAAGCACTCCCTCAGTACTTGTTGCAGGTGTGGATTTTTACTGCCACTCTTTGATTTTCTGTCAGGCACACTTCACCTGGTTGTGATTATGTTGCTTTCCAATCAGTTTTGAGATGGGCACGATACAGTAAAGTGAGACCTTTGCAAGTAATGACCATGTGAACACTCCTCTCCTGTCCTGCCTTTTCCTTTCCTTTTCTTACCTTTTCTTTCCTTTTTTTTCCCTTTCTTTCTTTTCCTTTCCTGACCTGTCCTGTCCTGTCCTATCCTGACCTGTCCTGTTCTCTTCTCTCCTCTACTGTCCTGCCTTTTCCTTTCCTTTTCTTCCCTGACCTGTCCTCTTCTCTCCTCTCCTGTCCCGCCTTTTCTTTTCCTTTTTTTCCTTTCCTTTTTCTTTCCTTTCCCTTTCTTTTCTTGCCTGGCCTGTAGTTTAATTACCTAAATTATATCAATTCATATTAATAATGAAAACCAAATTTTCTTTCACATTTTAGGCATTTCAGATCTGACAAATTGTTCAGAATATAAAGCAACATTTCTAAGGCTGGGAGATAGTTTGCTAAAAATATTTTAACAGAATTCTTGGTTTGATGCATTAACCAGAAATGAAGTGATTCTCAGCGAAGAGGGAAGTGTTTTTGCATGCATCTGTTTAAAGAGCACGAATAACAGAAACTGCAACTGCACAAAAAACCCGCATGGCAACACAGAAGATAAAAACAGAAGATGTAGTTCTCCTTTCCCCAAGGCTGTTTATCCATTCATTTTTTCCATTTCATTTGTCAGTTATAGCTTCTGGCAGTGAAAGCTGATGCTTTTTTGGAGCAAGACTCTTCCTACCACCAAGACAATAGTATTATAATCCCATATTGACCTACTAATGTATTTATGTCCTTAGCAGGTGGTAGTGCAAGGATAAATGCTGTTATTCTCGTTTGTTTAGCTGTCCGCAGGCACATTAAATGTTTACTGAGAGTGTTTGTAGTGTAGACTGACAGAAAAGAAAAGGGTGTTTTAGCTAGAGAGTTTTGTTTGAAGAATGCTTAGTAGATGTTGTATTGGTGGTCTATGGATTAAGGTTAATTACTGTATGTTTTAATCCATCATCTTTAATCCTCTTCTATAAAAAAGTGATAGAATGGGGGTCTTAGGTCATACCCCATGAACTGTGGCTTTCCATGGGATATTGCTTTTTAAATGAGCCCCCATTTCATGAATGGTGAAGCTCCAAATTGTAGGGCTAACGTGTGTCAGGGTCCACATTCCCCTAATACTGCAGGGACTGCTGCGCCACATTCCTGCTCCTATTCTTGTCCTGCTCTCAGGAGGTTTGTTTTTAAGGCTGGAACTCTGCCTGGCCTCCGAGTGGTGCTTCCTGTGACCTGCCCTATGTCCAGTTTATTTAAATGCCTCCTTAAGAACAGAGGTTAGAGAGCTGAAATTCACAGAGTTCCTGAAGAAAACCCTCCTGTTACCATGTAGTTCAGCGAGGACCCTCTGTACTTTTATCAAGTGCCTCCACAGTGGCTCAGTGGACAGGAAAAGCTCTATGAAGAACACATTTATCAGGCGGTTTGTCTTCATGAGCCTGAGTCCCAGGGGAACTCTAATGGCCAAATATGCAGGGAGCAGAGCAGCCGAGTTTTCTGACCATACAGTCCAATCAATACACCTCTTGTAAGGGTTGTAGTCCCTGCCATACTAAATGGCTGTCATAGGGGAGAGCAATATAGTAAAAATATAACATCATGATGCTTAAAGACAAAATATGTTGCAATACTTTGCTTTTTGAGGTTTGTAAACCAGTTGAAATGGCCAGAACAGTAGTACCAACTTTAAGGCAACAGTTTAATTCAATGTTTGCACAAGTGCATAGTTTGCGAAGAATCAGGATGAAAAATCAAGCTAAGCATGTATGTTTTATGAAATAGTTTAGTGCTTGTTGAAATCCACAATATACTCAAAGTTTAGTGAGATGTCATTTATTATAATAATAATAATGAAATATTGGCCACCTGTATTTTGTATATGTATGTTTAGACTAGATTGCTTTGTCGACAGTGCTTTTCCAAGGATTTAGCTGTAGTGCTGGCTCTGAGATTATTAGAGGAAGTGTGGTTTTTTTTCTGAACAGCAAGCTGCTTACCAAAGAAAAAACTGCATTTTCTTCCAAATTCTTGCTGCATACTTAATTGTTCTTTACCAGCTGCTCTTTTTAAAAAAAAAATAAAACCAGACCCCTTGACCCCTCATCCCAGACCTAATTCATTGCATCTTTCCTCCTTACATGCCACTTTCAATAAGGCCTGTGTCTTGGAGGATGGCTGCACTATGGATTGAGGTCACAGTATAAGCACAGATTAAATTTTCCTCCTCCAATAGTACATGATAGTCTGTATGGATCCATTCTAAGGGAATTATTGATGACCCTGGTGGTAGGGTTGAGAGACACAAGAACAAAAAAAAAACCACAGCAGGATAGTGTAGTGGGACCTTTGCGTTTTATCATATTTCATCGTTATGACTTTGTCTTTGAGCAGGAGCTCAAATTACAAACTGATAGAGTGATCAGGCAGTGAGGCAGACAGACATGATAGGGCTATATGTCAGCGCTAAAGTGAAGAGGTAGAGCTTGAGAGTGTTTGAGTGGTGTGTTAGTGTGTGTACATGGGTTTCAGTGTTTTACTGACAGTGTGTTAAGTTTTGTGGGACTTGAAAGAAGACGAGGCAGCCAATTGAGACATAATTGTCGCTAATGGAAGGGAGGTTTCCACAGTGCAAACACACATAGTGGAGGTTAAGAGCTTTGGAACAGCGGAGCTGCATGTAGGAATAAACTGGAGAAAGTGATTTTACTAGATACATTTGGGTGAATCACTTCCAGATGAATGAAATTACATCAAAATAATTACTGTCAGACATAAGTGAACTGGGTGATGGAATTATGTTGATATAATAAAAAGAAATGGACGCAATTCAGTATTGATATTTTTAGCGGAATTTGAATGAAACAAGATGACAGCATCCATATCTTTACACTACCCACTACTGAGACAACAGAAGGCATATTAGTATCAATGGGGGTCGGCATTGGGCAGATACCAGCAGAAAGTGCCGTCAGAGAGTAAAAAAAGATTATCTGTTCAAGTTCTGTAATAAGTGGAGCTTTTTAGTAGATGAACTGATGCTTATATCCCATGTTTTTGTGTACATATCTGCCAATGTTTGTATCTCCATCTACCTGTATCAGCATAACACTGAAAACATTTATTTCTGTAGAGTTGAAAATGCAGCAAAATACAAGAAATGCAACATAAAACAGCAATTATCTACTGATACTGATAGGATTGTGATGTCATTGTGTATCCCTTACTGAAATGGCACACACTCACATTGTTCGATGTTGTGTTACTAGCTGTGTATTTCATCTTTTTAGCCTACACTAGTGGAATTTACAAAGGTGAAACAGCCTCGGTCCAAGCTTAGTATAAAACTAGGCTTCATCTGTGCCCAGGAAAGTGGCTGTGATATTCAAAAGTGCAATTACATTAGATGACCCTGTCATTACTTCTGGGCAAAGAGTGGAGTCTGTATTCAGACCCACAGCTTTGTCTGCAGCACCAAAAAGAGACCCATGTGCCAACATTGCCTTCACCTCTTGCTAACGTTTTCAGGGCTATGTGGCAGATATCTCATCTAATTGGGTCATTTCTATTCTGTTGCCAGATGTGTGTGCCACCTTAGCAACTGAACTGAAGCGAATTGCTCTATTTTGTGGATCTAAAGCAGGTCTCATCCTACTACACTAGGACATGTTATGTGAATCCACAAGCGCTTAATGGAGCCTTACCAAAGAATTATGGGTCTGCTGCTGGAAGTGTAACAGCAAAGGATGGAAAATTAGGGATGGAGATGCATCAGCCTTTGAAAGCAAAGCATTTGAAGTGACAAATTTGCTGTCTAATGGTTTTGTTAATAGATCAGAGCTCTCAGTACTTGAGTCGCAGCTGTAACCTTCTTTGTTGTTCAGCCCACCCCCAATTTGTTCTGCAGTATTTGCTGCAACCACAAAGCCTCCATATTTTACCATATCTTTGTGGGGTGATGGAGAGTGTTATTTGAGGATGCATAATGCCAACTGAGAAAACATGCAGCGAGAAGAGAGTAAGATGTCCAAACAAATGCATTATGGATTCCTCCCCTGGAGAGTCTCTCTGATAAATGTGCTGGAAAGGTCACTGTTAGCTCCAGCTATACTGAAACCCCCTCCACACACTCCCATACACACTCACACACTCTGCAGACACCCCTATTCCACTGACACCCCCCACTCCCTGTATCCCAAATCAAATAAATCAGGCGTGAGGTGGCTCCTCTGTGGATAAAGTGGGGAGTCGCACTGCCCCCATCCTTCCAGCCATCCTTAAATCAGATACACCAGCAAGGCAACAGAGTGGAGAGGTCTAGCGACCCTCCTGTCTTTAAATTATAGTACATATTAAAGAATAGTGTCATCAGAAATACTAATTTAGCTAAAAGTTCATCGAAATGTATAGCCACTAAGTAGATTCATGCAAATGATGTAATGATGTAGATTCATGCAAATGCTAATTGGTGTCTCCCATCTTCCAATCATTAGCTTTATTAGTATAAGTGAGCTGTTGCTTTAAGAATTCCTCTGTTCATCATATATTAAAACCACAAATTTAACGGACACCATTTTCAATTAGCACGTTTTAAAAAAGGTCACAATTAATGCCTTCTATTTAGCAGGATTCTGTTGAGCGTGGTGTGTGTGTCTCTTAGGAGCTTATTACAGAGGTTAACGGTTGTAACTGCAACACATTGTAACCCCAGCAGAGTGTTCAGTTTTCTTTAATAAATCACTTTGGTGCTAATGTTCTGGAGAGCTCTTGTAAAGCAGTATCACATTCCTATCTTACTCCATACAATGCAGTAGCCAAGCAACAAGCAGCTCAGGGAAGACTAGGGATGTGTAATGTGACAGTATTTTATTGTTATCGTGAAAAATTACGGAACAGTATATAGCCTGGGCATCGTCACTGCTGCTGGAACGTTGATCAGTTGTGTTCATCTTTGAAAAAGCTTTTAATTTACACCAATCATAGAGAGGCTGTAAACAACCCGTGGATAATAATTGCGTAAACTGTACAGATAGAAGTAGATGATATTATTCATGTATTCATTTAGCTTATTCATTTATTTATTTATCTCCTTTTGTTACATTCTTTACCTTTAAATAGTTTATTTTCACACATGTTGAATCATAAGTCATTGTAATATATGTATGTATATATATATATATATATATATATATATATATATTTTTTTTTTTACAATACAGTGATTCCTAGATTTTTATACTCTTTAGACTGTATATGTGAACATTTTATTTTATACTATACTGTAACATAGTACTTTATTCTATTTTTTTATTTTATTTTATTCTATTCTATGGTTTTTCTTAATTTTGCTGCTCTTAACTTTGTACTGTCCACTTTCTGCTGTTACTGAGCAAATTAATAAAGGTTTATTTTATCTTATCTCGTAGTGACCGTGAATAGTATAGTAAAATATCTGTTCCATAAAATATTTGAATGCCTCTTTGATGCAAATAGGAGGGCAAAAAGGAAAGTATAAACACACCAGAAAACAATAAACTCAACACTTCAGACTAAAAGTTACCAAAATGCACATAGGAGGTGTCCTCAATTTATCTTTTATATATATGCTCTATACGTTACAACAGATATATTTACATCAGTGTATTTTTAAAAAGTCCCTAGTTTCTGAGACAAAAGGCCGGTAAAAATCAAAGGGACAATTTCAGTGCTGCCCTGCCACGTGCTGGCGACTGTCCAGGGTGTGCCCCGCCTTCACCCATTGCAGCTGGGATAGGCTCCAGCCCAAACACCCCCCCCCACACACACACACCAACCACCCCCCACCTCAACTGTGTATGTATGATTATGTGCAATGAAAATTCCCTGATTTATTACGCTGTTATGCTTTTGTTCATGTATGTATGTATTATGTAATCCCCCACCCTTAGTTGGTGCTTAGTGGGTGTAGTTCACTCCTGCTTCATCATCATCGCTATGATGGTGGTGGTGGTGATGATGATGATGTTGGTGTGCTCTCAGGCAGGTCAGAGTGTGAGTGTTATTCACACAGTGCTGTCACATCTCTGTAGGGTGTGATGCAATTAATCCACTCAATGGCTTAATGTGTGTATGATCGTTGTAGAGTGGAGGGAGTGAAGGGCATAGCCCTTTCTAATACAGCTCACTAATCCCTTTATCTGCCCAGCTACATGTCTCACCATGGCAGCTCCTGAGTCCCAGGGAAGACCTGCTCATCTGCTCGATCTGCCGCTAATCTCCATCTCACATTAAAGAGACGCAGCATGGCTCTGAGACGCCTGCCCTGGCCGTCGGGGGGGGGGGGTAGTGCCACTTAATGAGGGTCTTCACTCTGATCATTTTAGATGAATGCGCCTGCTCAGTATGGGGAGACCAAGTGCACTTTCTTTGAGAGATAAAGGGTAAAGTCAAATGAGATTCCTCTTTATCATATCGCATATTGCTCTCTTTTTGGCAATGCTGTGTCCACAGATTGTGTCACACACACCCAAACACATTTGCACGCACTCGCATTCACATTCACACTCACACACACCCTTTGTTAAGCATTCTTGGCCCAGCCACAACCTAATGGACTTAAACGTAACCACAGTGCATGTCTGACCATAAAGAAGAAGATAATAGATTTTACACTTTTTCTGCATTTCTGTATCATTCAAATACTTTAATTTAAACATTCAAATACATTTAATGTGGTTTGATGCATAGTGATGAAACTGTGGATGTGAAATCATTAAACAATTTCTTTACAATGGTTGTGATAGGAACCAGAGGTCATGATGTGTACAGCACAAAAAACTTATTTATTTTTCAAAATGTTCAGTGACCTGTAGGAATGGGTTTCATTCGAATTTTACTGATACCGCTATCAATACTGACAATGCTTATTAATACCGATATTTAGTGATACTCTTAAGGATACAACTTTCCACATTTCGATGAGAGAAGAAATAACTTTATTTTAGGGAATAGAAAATTTAATTTAAAAAGTAACAATACTAATAATTTGTTAAAAAATTAAATAACAAAACAAAAAATAACAACAGTTTAAGAAACAGTGTAACATTTAGTGTAAGATTTAGTGTGATGCACCAGCAGATCAGTAGTGCAGATGGTTAGTGACTTAGTGCTTGTGCCATAAAAATATAATGAATGCAATAAAATAAAATAGCAGCAGGTGATGAGGGCATGACACTAACATTCAATAACATTCAAACAGTACAGATTAAACAGTTGAATCGTATTGCACAAATCCTATTTGGAGAATGACATAAAAACTGAAAAGATCACCTACAGAATGGGGAGGGTTTTTGGGGGTGCAAAAAGTAAAGAAGTCACATGAAAAGTTATTTTATTATTACTTTTTTGGAGAAAAAACAAGCTAAACAGTTTCATGTATTTATAATGAGGGAACAACTGCTACAAATGTCTGGCCAACAAATGTGTGTTGGTCCCGGACTTTATCAGTATTTCAGCATTGACCAGTCAGGAACCAGTACCAGTCTGTTATTTCTTCATACAACATTATAGCTGTACCAAGAATGCATTCATTTTAGGCCAGAAGCTTATCAAAGTCATCATAAAGCTGTCATTATACATCAGGCAACACGTTCTTAACTGTTTCATGCAATAGGTTCCACTTAGGCAGCTTTTAGGGACTTCCGTGAACAGTTCTGTCTCAGTAAGGAACATTTTACATTATCATGTCCAACACTGACCTGTTAATTAATAGTCCATTATTTGGTTAGTTACATAGCAACTAGAACTGAAGTGTGGGCCAGAGGGTTAATCTTTGCCATTAGGTAAAAGGCATTCTTTTTGTACCAACTGTAAATAATGTATTATAGTCTTGCTTATTATCATAGGGTTGCTGGTTGAGTAGTTTATTGCTGAATACATTATGCCGTAAGTTCATGCAGGAACTGGAGCAGGCCGTCTGTCATTATGGATCTATTACTGATCTGTGAGTGTGAGTGAGTGAGTGAGTGAGTGAGTGAGTGAGTGAGTGAGTGAGTGAGTGAGTGAGTGAGTGAGTGAGTGAGTG
>JBBPCX010000147.1:18462316-18495513 GCA_037974365.1 Hydrocynus forskahlii | reverse complement strand
TCTCTCTCTCTCTCTCTCTCTCTCTCTCTCTCTCTCTCTCTCTCTCTCTCTCTCTCTCTCTCTCTCTCTCTCTGCTGAGGCCCTGCAGATCCAAGCACTCTGACCTCGGCATGGATGGGCTCAGTAATGAGAAGAGGAAACAATGTACACAAGTGCCCATCCCTTGCATGCCATTGGGGAACGGCTGGGAATCAATTTTCATGCCAGATGATTAACCCGTGGAATGAGCGCTGTCGCCATGGAAACGCACAGGCTGTTCTTGAACAGGGGGCGTTTTAATTGGAACTACTCTTTGCCGCACTCCTGCAAGACTGCTGCTGATTGGCATGTGTGTTGCTGGAGGGTTTGTGCAGAGGTTTTTCCTGCCTTCCTGGCCTCCTGCCCTCTGGACCACACAGGCAGTGCTCATGATGAAATCACACACAGTTCAGTGACTGTCCTGATGGTATTGTTTTGAATACTTCTTTGGAGCCTGTCCCACTGCCTGTATATGAGTGTGTAACATATAGAGTGGATATACTCATAACTGACCCCTCACCACACTGTCTGCTCATTTAAATGCTCATGGGCTCAGTGACTGACCAGTTCACAGCATGGCCGTCTTTTGTCGTCCAGGAAAGCAGTTTCTTCATGCAATACGTGTACAGAGCACATGCAGTAATAGTGCTCATTTTACGGCACCGTGTTTGTTTTTGTTTGTTGGTTTGTTTATTTGTTTTGCTGAATAAACAAAGTCAGATAGAGAGCAAGAGATGTTTGGTAAAAAAAAAAAAAGTCTCGTAAACAAATTGTTTGGAAAGAAAAAAAAACAAATCACTATAAATCCCAAGTATCACAAATGTGTTTCCTTTAGACTGTACTGGAGCTACAAGGCTAATGTAGTTAACTGCTGCAGTGCTAGCTTACTTGTTACCATTAATGGACAGAATTATGTCAGCATAGCTGGAAACAGTAGAGCTAGAAGCTTAAAAGTGCTCATATGTACTTACACGCTTCTGTTACTTATTAGCTACATTAGCCTCCCAGCTTCAGACACCAAACAAATCTTGGTTTATTGACTGCTTTTGGAGTGAAGGGAAACATAATTTTTTGCCAGACTATTTATTTAAGGCTTCCCTGCAATCAGATTCACCCCTCACTGACAGCTGTAATCCAAACATATTGCAGGAAAGTAGAGGCTCCCCCACATCCCGCAGTCAACTAGGGGCCAGCACATGCTGCATGCATGAAAGTCACGCAAAATGTGAGAGAGAACTGTGAGACCGCCTTCGCTGTGCAGGTTTTGTTTTCTTGGGCTGTAAGACAATTTCCTGACTGACAGAGATGTTGCTGGTATCTTCACAGCTAGTGGATAATTTAAGTATGAAACAAACGTTCTGAGGTAAAGCCTCTAGCCTTTAATGTGATAATGTAAGGATTGCCTTTGTTCTGTTTCCCTGGTGTCATATTTACTTTTTTTTGTCTTTCCCTTGCCTTTGCTGGTGTGTTATTATCAGTGTGAACTTTTTAAAGTCAGCATCAGCAGAAAATCTTATAATAACAAAACCCTCCCCAAAAATTCTTTATTGTATTAGCCCTCCCCAAATCCAATTATTTATTCAAGACATGCCTGTGGCGTTCACATGAGAATGTTCCAGCGGATGCGTTCTCAGGAGCTGTCCAGCTGTGCTTTTCCACTAAATCTTCACAAAACTCCCTCCGTGGCCCCACTGTGCCGCAGCCTGGCCGTGCGTACTGTAGGCATTCAAATGCACACTCAGGTTTCACACCTCTAATTCCTCTTATTCTCTGGGCCATCCTGCTCTGGACCAGCCATACTGAAACACATCCACACACACAAACAAACACACAGATGTGTGAGCGCAGAAATATATCACGTCTTAATAAACTAGAATGTTTATTATGTATGTAATAAATGTATGTTTATTATGTATTATTATGACTGTATTGTAGTGTGTATATACAGTCATATAGAAAAAGGAACAGTAAACAAATGCATTTTCCATTTTTTAAATTTTGGTGCATTATTTTTATTTATTGGCTGAGTTGAACATATTGGGGGAAAATAAATAATACATCTTAACCTCCGTAACCAAAGAGAAGTGGTTTTGGCCTTTTCATTTTTCATTAAAAATGAAACATTTAGCTTTTGTAAAGGGCATTTGCTGTCTTATGCTGAGCCACCTGTGCCTACTAACCTAAGAAAATAACCTTAATCTGTTTTAGTGCTCAGACACTGCTGGCCTGAGGCCAGAGCTTCCAAAGAGACGTCTTTTTTATGTGTGTAGTTTTAGTGCAGTGGGTGGAGGTGTAGAGTAGAGTGTGTGTGAGGAGTATGCAGTTGGCTTTGGTGTATGTGCTGGGAGGGCCACAGCTGCAGCCTTCAGCCTGGAAGTGGTGCCTCTCCAAACACATTCCTCCTCAAATGGCTTTTCCATTCTCGTATTTTCAATGGCATGAAATGCACGGCTATATTATTCCCAACGAAAAGAAATCCTTTCCTTTGCTAACTCTGAGGTTGTATATTTTGGAAGGAAAATGCACAGGGACATGCTGCATTGATTTAGTTTCAGCAGTCTCGCGTTCCATCCTACACTGTGCTGCCCTTTAGTAAGAACTACACGGGCAGATAAAAGGACTTGCATGTGTCACAAGAAATGGCAACTCGAGATACCACACCATGTGTCAAGTGAGGGAGGAAAATCAAATCGAAACACTGCCAGCACAGTTGCCAGATTTAAGTCCCATTGAGAAGTTGGAGAGCTGCTCAGGGAAAGGTGTGGAGAGGGAAAATGCAACCACTATGGATAGCTTGAGTACAGCAATGAAGGATGCATCAGATTAACACAAACTATAGTGATGTTTTAAACAATAATGCAGTAATAGAATAGTCTAATAAGACAGTATAATAATACAGTATAGTAATACAAATTATTGTAGTTCTACCTCGTTCTTGTACATTTTTTGTGTTGTTCCATGTTCCCGAAGGAATGTTGTTCCTGAAGGAAATTTCACTGTGTGCCGTCTTAATGGTTGAAATGACTACTTAACCTGATTTGAGTTAATACACAACATTGATAACACATTAGCTGTCTGTTTCCTATATTTTCATTCTTATTTGGTGTGTCTTTGGTTGCTGGTGTATGATTAGCATGTTGTCATGGAGTTCAGTAGAAATGCAAGAATGCCTCTGTTTGAAAGCAGCGATTCAAGAGGATCAGTTTTTTATTAGGATTAATGATAATCGTATTCAGTAATAAGTATTTTTTATGCTGTTCTTATACTGTTATCAAAGATAAAAGGTGGCATGATTGACAATGGGAGGAACTATATTGATACAGATCAATGTTGATCTATATAACTATATTGAGCAGAGCCTGACCCAACGCATCTACGTAACTTGGGCATTAACTGGTGCAGAGATCATCAAGCTGTGCTGGACACTGGTCCACCAGGCCTGGAGTTTACAGAATAGTTCTCATCTTTTCTGCATTCAAGCTCTGCCATTTTCTTTGAGATCCTGGTATAAATAGTTCTTCAAATCACATTCTGAATAAAGCAAAAATGAATGGTGACTTCAATCATTTGCTAAAGAATTGTAATGAAATCAAATTGAATCAGTGAGAGTTCAGACTGCCCTGAAATTGGGGACCCAAACCCTTGCATTTCAGGAAAAGATATTGAGAGCTAGTTTCTCTCTCTTTAGCAATCAGAGCCCCTCTCTCTCTCTCTCTCTCTCTCTCTCTGTCTCTCTCTCTCTAGCAATCACACACTCGCACATCAAGAAAAACCCAGTTATTTGCCAGTATGCTGCGCAGTGGCATATGCACACATAGCTTTTAGTAGACATTTGAGATGGGGTTCGGCTGAGAGGCTATAAAGACCCTGTGGAGAGCAAAGGCCAGAGGGTCCAGTGGACCATAAACTCCATCCCACTTTCGGCAGCGCATTCATCCTGCCACTTAAAGGAAGTGCTCACAGAGAACCTGTTTCATCATGAAGGATGCAATGGCACATGATGTCATGGTTTTATCATATCAAGTCGTTGATCAGCATGGCTCTCCCAGGGCAGGCATGTGGCTCTCTTTTCTGGACACTGCTGTGTGTGCTAAGCCTCTCGCCGCCTCTAATCCCCCCCCCGGCTTCTCCCTTATCTGTTCCGTTGCAGGCAAGGACGAGCCGCAGAGCCAAACAAGGGTCCAGGTAGGGCCGAGTTCATTTCTCATAGCCGGCTCAGGACATTGCACAACTCTCGCACCGTAATAGATGTGTTTGGTCTTTTTTTAATGCAATTTTCACTCCTCGTTCCTGGAAGAAGCTGGATGCTGTGATCGCAGATGTTCAGGCACAATCGGTGTTTTGAAAACTGGCTTAAAGAAAACTTTTTTTGCTGCTTATCTTGCGTTACACCCTGGCTTGATTTGCATGAACATCCCTAACCGTCAGCTGGCCCTCTGTTCTTTTTCAAGGAACTGTAACAGGAAGCTTTTATAGGCTGCTTACAGAGACTGGCATTTTATTTATGTCTAAGCATCAGACCGAATCTTCCTGCTACATTTCCATAAGGCCTTGAGTACTACAATGGGCTTTTTTTCACAGCACGTACACACAATATGAGTACGCCCTCTGTTTTTAAATTAAAAACAAAAAAACAAAGTAAGGCGAGTCCACTGTGGGTTCATGGTGCTTTGTCATTGCGGGATTTTATAGATGTTTTCCAAGGCCCTCCACTCCCTGTGCTCTGATACTGGAGAGAGTGAGTAAGTGAACTAGAGTGAAGAGGAAAGACTCTCCTTTCTGAGAGAGAGCATAGCTGTCCATCTCCTCTCCCTTCATCTTCTACAGCACAAAAAGGTCTGGGCCTCTGCCACTCTCTGGGATGCCAGCCATCTGATTGTTATCTGTCTATTCAGTTTGTGGAGGTGGGGTGCGCTCCGGCACCCCTCCCAGCCTAAAAATAACTTGAGACAGGGGTTCTATTGAATCTGGCCTAAGTCCTTGGACCACGGTCAGATCAAACCAGCCTACGTGTGGGGGTTGCTTATTACACGTCCCAAAAGCCGTTTGTTTTGACTCACGGGCATTGTGGCTGCAGTCTATGGCTCAAGGGCTGTGCAAGGAGAGAGAAGTGCTTTAAATCTGCATTCGTGCACCCCCTTGTGGCTGCTGATTTTCAAAACATAAGTGAAAAGATAATGCTCAGATAGCAAGGATGGAAAGCAACAGTATTGCATGACGTCACCTAGATTTTTATCTGATTATGGGCTTCGCTGGAAATTAATTTAGAGAATGCATATGTGCAGCTTTGACACTGATACTGCTTACGGATGGTGTGTGATGAGGTGCTTAAAGAAGACTGAGATTATCTTCAAGCTAATTGATATGGCCTTCTTCATACTTTATTAATGCATACTGATAATAAAATGAGTTGCCAGTTTATTAAGTAGATATACAAAATATAGTTATATGCAAATGTGTGGACATCCCTGGCTTTCTAACTGAAAATATGTAAACATCCTCTACGGAGAGCACACTTCTGCACATTTGAATTGTTTGTTTGCTTAATTTAACATACTGGGGAAAAAAAACAAACTTAAAATGTGGCTTCTGTTTGGGCTTCAGGAACATTCTCAGTGCAGCAGGGATACCAGTGTGTTAATGTGTGATGTGACTACCAAGCACACTGGCCTTGCTAGATTTTTTTTAAGCACCTCTATGTGCTGGGCTAAGAATAGACCACAGTTCCAAAATATCCAGTGGACCACATATGAATGGCTGCATGGAGGAAGATGAACACAAAGGAGGATGACTAATACACATTGTGTCTGGGGAAAAGATTTTGCACACCTGTACCCGATACTCACACCAGTGCAACATCATCCAGCATGGTGATGTGTTATATACTCAACATTCAAGATTCAAGATTCTTTATTTGTCACATACATAGTTATAGAAGTACAGCAAATGAGCTCCTTAGTCAAGCCATAAGACTGTGTAATAAAGGTATCAAATAATTTAAATTAAAGAGATGGCTGAAGAGACTAATTTAATAGTAATATATATTCCAACTAAACAGACATTACAATTGTCCAGTGTGCAAACATGAAATAGTATAAAATATCTAAGCGCTGTAAAGTGCATTGTGCTACTCAACTGGTCCATTACCACTGATGCATTAAAGGGACATATTATACCTCTTTATTATAATAGGTCTATGGGCTATACAAAACATGTTCATGAAGTTCTTTGTGTAAAATCACTCTCACATAAAGAGATCTTACCAGCTCTATTCTTGACTGTTTCCGTCCCTTTCAAAATGAGCCGTTTAAGGGCTCTGTCCCTTTTATGCAAATAAACTGTTGCTGGCTACACACATGAAATTGGCAGAAAACAGAGGCGCTATCCAGCCCTATATGTTCGACCCCGAGTCGGACCGAGAGCAAGATGAACTCAACACTTCATGAGTGACTTGCCTTTGCCTGTAGCCATAGCGCTTGGCATCATATGCAAAAATGACAAAAATGGCGGATATTCAACTAATCTAGTGGGTGGGGGCCCAACAGGTGTGGGGTGGTTCTACGCAAATGTCCTTATCCTGACGTCAGGATGTAGGAGCCGTCCAAACGGCTCATAGAAGCATATGATTCCGGACACCAAAATCTTTCAGTTGAGTCACAGAAAACGGATGGATGTTTTTTTCGTGCTTTGAGTGTTTGTAGGAGCAGTAGATACCCAAATGGAAACACAAAAGGATGCAAAAAGTGAGTTTTACATAATATGTCCCCTTTAACGTGTGGATGACTGTGCAGCAACAGATGAGCTACAGTCAGGTACCTTCAAAGTGCTCTGATTAAAAGGACAGCCTACATCCTTCTTTACATCTCACTTTCTGTCTCTCTTCTTGTCTCTCTAGCTCCTGGAGTAAGCTGTGTATGGCCGATACGGGCGGCTCCTCAGTGTGATGTATGATGGCTCCTGTGCTGAGTGCTCTGTGGGGGTCAGGGGTTGCAGGGACAGAGGTTGGGGGAACCGCAGCACTGGTTAATGGACAGCTGGCTTTGGTGGGCACTCTTACAGCACTGTCTGCCTTCATCATTCTCACCCTGCTGCTGCTGCTCTGTGCCAGCTGCCAAGGGTGAGTATCTGCACAGCCTTATCATGTTCAGCTACAACTATTGTCCATTATACTCTGAGGGCTTGTTAGTCCGTCGGTAATCTTAGACTTATTATTTAGTTTCTGCTGTGAAACTAACAGTTGCTGGTGAGTAACTGAAGTGTGAGCCCTGGCAATTTAAGGGGTTTAGTATGAACATTTTAACATTTCTTATTATAATATCAGTGACAAAACTGTTCTAGTTTATTAATACTATTGAAGTATTGTTTTAAAACTCAAATAAATAATCATAACAAGTATTATACCGAGACCCTTACTATACATGAAAGAATCAACAGCGTTATTTAATGCTGCAACACATGCTGTCCTGAACATGCTTTGCAGGATGAGTGTAGCATTCGGTCTTTTATATCCACAAAGACATGCTTGATCATACAAAGTTAATGTAGTTAGTAAAAATGTAAACAATGTGATTTTCTCTTATTTTTCTTTGGTTTAGTAAATCATTATAATGGCAACTAGGCCGTCTCCAGTACTGACTGGTATTCATGTTGTTTCAACAGTTCACGCTAAAGAATTAAATAATGTGCAGTTGCAAATTGGCGTTGGCATTGGCATTCATGGCCCAACTAACTCTTTAACTTGAGGCATGTGGATCTGGTTAATTAATTATTCACATGTGCTGGGGCAATACACTAAAGGCTTAAATTCCAGTTTCAAAGGAGTCGTGTTAATCAGCATTTTTCCAGTAATGGCCCTTTTCTTTTGTCCCCAGGCAGAAGAAAGCTACCCGGCTCCCTGGAGACCATGAGAACCTGATGAATGGGGTATGTAAGCAGGGAAGCTTTCCGCATTAGGGATTTGTTGCATTTCAGATCATTCTCCGCATGACTGCGATTCAAAACAGGAGCTTTATGAAGTACTTTTTTTCTCGAGGTGGTTTCAAATTGTGCACATTTTTGCCATTTTGAGTTTGAAGCTGCTTTGGAAAGTGCTGATCTGGAGAGCTGTGATATGGTAAAGGAGGGATGAGAAGGTAGGGTGGAGTAGAGCTGCACAATATATTATTACTTAATTTTAATGGCCTTGTTGGCCTTTAGAATTTCATAAGGCTGCAAAATGCAAATGAGTCACAGTTTTATTATGTGTTGTGAGCATCCTGAGCAGTCACTGTTCCAGATGAGTGCTCCCGTGGGTGTTTTGATGAACCAAGATGTTCACATGATCCAAGGCTGTCACTATGAGTAACATTAGAAATTCAGTAATATAGTTATTATTCTGTATTGAGAAGTTATATACACTGCTTATAACAACAAAGGTTTATTTTTACATGATGAAATGTACATGTATTTGTGAGATCCTGCTAGTGTGGGTTTCCTCTATTTCGGTGATGCTGACAACAGTAGCTTTAATACTCATAGCTCCCCCTTGTGGTGAATCGGCCAAACATGGATTTATAATAACCTGCTGGTGCTCTACTTATTAATTTTTTAAAAATCACTTGGTCAAATTATCGAGAACAGTAATTTTAATCAACTTTTTTTTTCAGTTGCGTAAGTGTGACAGCTCAAAATCCATTAAAAGTAAACTGTTTTTGTCAAAATAAAGTGTAATCCTATTTTGCCCATGTTGCTCAACCATAGGGAGAGAGTAAAGAGGACTAAAAGGGCTTTGTGGAACTCTTGGTTTGTGGGAGGAAAGCATGAAGCAGGCGGACTCTCTGTTTTGTCTGGCCAGGGGAGATGGGGCGGCTCTTTGGCTGTGGCCTCTGCAGGGAGGCAGAGGCTGCTGGGAAATTACAGTGTGAGACAAAAGGTCAAGAGTTCAGCGTTGTTAGGAGGCAGGGAGCATCTATGAAAATCACATTTGACTTGTCATGTGGTAAATGCACTTGTGTGTGGAAACTGAAGGCTGTTCAAAGAAACACACATGTTCACACAGACCCCCTCCTGCACACACAGCTGTGGGAAAGTATCACGGGTCTGTGGCTGGCCATAATGGTCTCTAAGTGAGGGGGTGGTGTATCTACCAGTTTGTTTTCATGGTTTGTTGACTGGCAGTGCAGGCTGTTGCTGCTTTTGCATTGCTGCCTGTGGATTATAAACGCATCACGCTGCCAGATGGGGCGAGGTCGTTACCCTTTTCACCAAATGAATTTGGTCGGGTCCTTTGATGGAGAGGTTTTATTGAGTAACAGAAACCTCCTCACCCTTTAAGTCCCGTATGCTAACATTTACCTCACTGTTCAGCCACCCGTTCCCTGCCCTTGGCTTTAAAATGATTTTTTATCTCTTCTCTGTCTTGTTTTATGTAAATAAGGAATAAGGGGTAAGGAGCACTAGGTGGGTAAAGGGCTGTGCCGGTGTAATGTGAAGTGAGTGCGCAGGGATGGCAGCATGGCTTTTGGCAAGAATCTGACATAATCTCTTTCTAATCACACCCTGTCACATGTGCATACAAAACCCAAGGGAAGCAAAAACCTTTTAAGTTGTGATGGATATCTAGAGGGCAACTTTTACACAATAATGTATTCCTCGCCAGAGAAAATACTGAGAAGGTGTTCTCATAAATGGCAGTGTCTGTCACAAACTGACAGGTTAAATGGGGTCTTTGTCTTTCCTTGACAAGCCAAGTGCCTCTATGCTTTAACCTCATGTCTTGGATGGGCTTCATCACCCTGGTAACAGTGCGCATCCAAAAACTGCCATCAGGTGGTGCCATATAGTCACTTTGTGGCTTCTTCTTGTGTGTAAACACAAAGAGCTCCATCCACAAGCCTTTTGTTGCCAAGTTTAAGCAGAGTGACTTTGTTTATTAAATTTGCTTTGTCTTTTTTCAGGTATCAGAAAAGGAGACATGTAGCCAGTCAGCAGATACAGGTAGCCATGGCACTGACCTGGTAGCGAGTAGCTCACACAATGGGCCTCTTACAAGTGGTACAGGTAAAACTCCTCATTATGTCATCGTCTCAAGTTGCATTATACGTGTGCACCCCTCCTGACACATCTGACCAAATATAGCCTCATGTACTTCTTCATAGCCTTACCTATTGTATAATGCATTATTTAGAGAGCCCGCTATATGCTGTGTGCCCTTGTAGTTCCACAATGCACCATGATAAGTAGCACACAACTGGTGTTCACTATAGGACACAGAACACCCCTGCATGGGTGAACTTATGAGCAAAACTGTGTCAAATGTATGAAATTGTTTACTGGAATCATGCCATTTTTTCTGTAATCATGTTCTACATAGTTCTCCTGGTTTCCAATACTGTAATAAATTAAAAACTCATTTTTTGTGTTTTCAGTATGTAAGTATTTTGTGTCATTTTGTGTTAAATATGTCTTCAAGTGTATTGAACCCGAACACTTACCCAACAATATAATACTCCTTCCCTGGGAACAGATCTGTTGGTTATTCTCAGTCCAGTTATTGAGTCCAGGCTTCTATTATAGACTCTTATAGCGCAATAATTTTCCATGTTGTCACTGAACATTAATCCTTAAGGTGTGGAAATACTCATATGTTGTTTGAACACCATTAGTCAAATTATATGCTTTATTGAGATTCTAAATGAAAATAAGTATGTATCCTACAGCTGTCACATTGTAATACAGATGTAATAGCACATATTAATATGTAATAATAATCATCATCACAGTAATAAATTGATAATAATAAAACACTCAGTAAAATCTGTGTGGTAAAGTGTTTTCAGCTATTGGATAAAAGAAGCATGATCCTGACAGACATTCTCATTTTCATTATGTCTCCACTCATCTCTGGCCACAGTGCTTACAGACACCATGGACACGAGCCCCCACCCATCAGAGGAGATGCTGTCAAGCCAGTCTGAGCTACGCTCCTCTAAATGTCCTCAGGACCGTGAGTTACCCAGCATTCCGCCAAGTGGTGCCCTTCAGGACGGCCCCGGAGGGTCCGGCGACGGCACATATGAGGTGTTAAAGGATGGAGCCCCAAGAGATCTCAGTGCTGAGGACTCGCTGTATGAGACGGTCAAGGAGCTGAAGGACATTGGCCTGCCCAATGGTACACTCACCCCCGAGGAGCCCCCAGCGGCCCTCGTGAATGGCCGTCTCAGCCCCAGCCCCGGCACACCTGAGCGCAGCTCGCTGCCCAACGGTGTGGAGTACGCCTCTATTGACCTTAGAAAGAAGAGCCGCTACAGTGCAGACATAGAGGCCCGTCGCTCGGCCGCCATGGTAACCCCAGTAGAACCGGAGGAAGAAGAGAAACCCCCGCCCATACCAGACAAAGCTCTGGATGAGAATGACAACCAGCATATCAACGGGTTACAGAATGGACAGGTGAGAGGAAAACAAGTGGGGTGTGAACACTGTAGTGTGTAAGAATCAAATAGAGTTCTTTGAATGATACCACAGAACAGTGGTCACCAATGGTCATGTAGATCTACCTTCTCACAGAGTGTAGTTCCAGTCACAATGAGCCAGACCTTCTCCAGCTTATTAATACTATATAATTATTCTACAGATATTATTGATTTCCTAGATTAGGTGCTTAGGCAAGGCGGGGCAGCATGTTAGATCCAGGATATCTTTGACAAAAATGAGCACGTGTCCACCCCCATACAACCCCTTTTTTGACCTTTTTAAACATTCTAGGTCTCACCTGCTTCAGCTTCTTTGACTCACATCCCCACACCACCACTGCCATTCATTGTTTTGTGTGTTGACATGAAACAATGAGAGCCATGTCACTCCTACACAAATTGCATGTATTACTTAATGAAGCTGAACATTATAGAGGGAACATCATTAAAGTAAACAAAAATGCATTAGAAAATCTTCCATACTTGATGTTGTCAGTATTGTCTACTCCTCTGCAACCTGTGGTTCAAACACACTAAAGGGTTATTCTCACCAACAAAGCAAAGATCTGTTGGGTAAGGGTCTCCTAGGCTGACTCCCTTTTGCTCTTTTGTGGAAGAGAGAGCTAAAGTTAGATGCAGGAGAGAACAATAGCTAGTGACTCCTGCTTAATTATGATCTTTTAAGGTGGCGCGCTCTGGGTGGCTGCTCGGCGCGCACGGCTGCAGCATACAAATGAAGCCATCTGCAGAGGAGCGTGGACAGCTCCTACTGCGTATCGCTCCCAGCCTGGGCTTCATACACTCACTGCACTCCACCTCTTCTCCTGGCACCAGAGCAGCTTCGCTTTTCTCTTTGCCCCCCCCCCCCAACCTCTACCTCTCTCGCTCTCTCTCCCTCTACTTCCTTTGTCTTCACATTTCAAGCCAATTAGCTAGTAGGTAATGAAGGTTAGGGGTGTATGACAGCCAGGTTTGCCGAAAGCTTAAATGGGGCATCTGCTGTCCCCATGTGGAATGTAGCATAATGTCAGCACTTTTTTGGGTGCCTCCCATTTATAATTTCCGTCCCCTAACACCCATATGGCCTGGGTTTAGTTTAGGATTGACCCCTACTGCTTCATATGCACCTCAGTGTGTGTGTGTGTGTGTGTGTGTGTGTGTGTGTGTGGCAGAGGTGATTTGTCTTCTCAGTCAGACCGTGCGCGCGCGTGTGTGCGTGTGTGTGTGTGTGTGTGTGTGTGTGTGTGTGTGTGTGTGTGGTATAGGGGATTTTTCTTATCAGTCAGACAGTGCGCGCGCGTGTGTGCGTGTGTGTGTGTGTGTGTGTGTGTGTGTGTGTGTGTGTGTGTGTGTGTGTGTGCTGGGCCTGTATTAATCTCGCATACCAGATGCTGTCCAGCTCATTTGGAGCCCTTCTGCATCTGGTATTCTTTCATTTGTTAATAGCCTAGCATGTCTATATAGTATGTTTTGTATGTTATGTGTTAAACATTTGCCCATTGACTGAAATAAATTTCCTATGTGACATTCTTTGGCCTGAGGTTATGTAGGCAAAATCCTGTTTGTTTATTCGAATGTAAACATCCTACAGATTGTATTGACAATATGGGAAAATGTGTGACTAGATAGATAAACAGGCAGAAAAAGAGAGTCAGTCAGTCAGGCAGTCAGTCAGCCTTTTAGTCATTACTGGTACTAGCAATGAAATGGCACCCCAATGTACTAATTAAAAAATAACATTATTTCTATTGGTCCAGTCATTATGAAATTTTCACTCGGTGTAAACAGCAGCTTATATTTTCAGTACAACAAAAATATAGTTGCAAAGATTTGTCATGAGAGCAACAGTATACAGCTGAGAGTACAGGGTCTTTTTAGGTGTCCGTATGAAAGATGGTGTTCTCTCAAGGTGTTCATAAATGTATTTTTCATTTATTTAACCCTTATTTTGACCAAACGAGCCCTTAAAAACAGATATTTATTCATAATGTAGAAACACAGAAGGGAGAAACAGGAGGGGGGATCATTCTAAGGTTTAATGAACACTGAACAAAAACTGATGAAATAAGGGAATATGTCATGGACAAAATTATTAAACATGTTAAAATGATTAATTAGGAGTAAAAAAAAGGGGCTCCAATAAAATAATCAGCCACCCGAGAGAGGTGAATCTGTGGTTGACTGGAAATCTAAGCTTGCCAGTGGTGCGTGTGCGGTTGCTAACACATACATTGTGTGTGCGTATGTGTGTGCTTGTGTGAGAATGAAGAGCGCAGGAGGTTCCAGATGCCCACTGAATACCTGACAGCTTGCCTTACTGATGGGTGAGACGTGCGAGTGTGCCTGTGTTTGCATGAGGGGGCCTGTCATGTAGCAGCGGGACACTCAAACACACCGTCACACATGCTGTGCACCAACACGCAGACGCACATACACAAAGTCATAGGTCCCAATGCATATGTGTACATGTGAGATTAGGCTGTGTGGTTTGCCAGTAGGAGAATATTTTAATGAGGTACAGCTCTCAACAGGTAGTCAGCACAGAGAGGGAAATCCCTATTTTATCTGAGAAAAGCATCAAAAGACAGTAAAAGCCCTCATAAAGGCAGAAGGCAGTCACACATGTCAGGTTTTTATTATGTGCCTATATTTGTTAAACTCATTTAAAAAAATTAAATAAAAATGCTGCTGAAAATATTCTCTTTAAAGTAAAGGTGTAAATTCAACCTGAAATCAAAACTGTCATTTCATTAACATCTCACTACTTCACAATTATACCATTCATCATACCATACCATTTAAAAGACAAAATTCTTGTTTTCATGTCATTTATAATAAAAATATATATTCTTTGCAAAAATGTAGTAGCAAAATAAAATTTCTTATTAATAGAAATTTTTGTGTAAAGTAATTATACAAAAACATATTAGGAGCCTATATTAATATTATGCAGCAATGTTATGTTTCATCCCACATAATATCAGATTGTCACTGACGGCAGACTTATGGTTTAAACTTATGGTTTTCTTAAAATTATGATATCTAATTCAGTAACTCTCATGATTACCTAAGTTAACTTGTAGTTAGCTTGTGTTTGGAGGAAGTGAAGTTGAAAATCTAAAGTGAGAAAAAGCATGAAATTGGATTCAGTGCGTAAGAGTTGGTAACCCTGTTAAATTATTCCTTTAAAGAAAATTCTGAATTGTGCCAGTATAAACAAAGATTTCATTATGCATAAATCCTAAAAAATCATAGTCTATTTAAATCATGCATGGAGAGATTTACACTCCTAATTACTACATGACTTACATATTAGTTTTATAGTGCATACTGAATAATTGGTAGTGTTTACCGAATAATAAGTTGTGAGACTAACTAAATCCCTAAGGGAATAAGTCAAGCATACATGCTAATGTTTCTAATGGAAGCTAACTGTCACCAGCTGGCACAATATCATTTGAATAATGCCATTCGGCATTGTTGGCTTTCATACGTTGTTAGCAGCAGACTGACAAAATTGTTTGGGTTTGCTGGATGAAAAAGACAGCCTGAGATCTTGTGCATGGTCCTCTTGCACGAGTAGTAGATCTTGACTAGCTGCTAACGTGCTAACCTTGGCAGTATCCTTACAGTGGGCAGTATAGATACTGCATTCATAACAATTTCATGTAATACTTTTTTAATGTAATACTTTTTTAAAACTGTTCTTCAGTTGTCTGGTTCCAGTCAGCAATATTTTTAACTGAATAGGTTTTCCTAAAGCATTTTATATCTTATCAATCTGAATCACTGTTTGTATCTTAATTTCATTTGATTGCAGAAATTTTGAATAATTGTAATTCTCCTTTAAGTTGGTCGCAACAGTAGTTTCTTATGCATAGGGCAGGTATGAATAGTTAACGTCCCCGTCCTTTTTATGGTGTCTGTATTGGCTGATCTTGCTCACAATAAATCAGAAACTGAATTGGCCTCATAAAATGCTAATAAATTCACTGTTTGCGGCTATTATAAAACTAATATGTAAATGATGTGGTTGAGAGAGTATGGGCCACTGCCTTTAAAAGAGTTAAATCATAGGTTGTGTGGGTTTGGGAGCTGATCAGAATGGCAGGGTGTGTGTGGTGATGTGAGGAGAGTCTGGAGCTCCTCTATCAGCCTGCTGCTGCTGTGATGGACCGAGGGTGGCTCTTGAAGATAAACTGTTCATGTCAGCATGTCAGCACACCCGTGTGTTGCTAAAGGGAAAGGCTTTCACTTCTGGAGCAGACCCCACTCTCTTTGAGTGTCTGAGCATGTTTATATCAGAGTGAAGTCGGCGCTCGTCTTCATTAACTGATTTGATTGAAGTTTGCATTCCACGCCGCAGCCCCTCAGCAAGTGCCCTCCATCAGCAGCCTGTCTTTTTTAATGTCCTGTGTGTCATCGCTCTCTCATATGCCCCTTTGACACAGCCAAGCACAGCGGCTTTTGAGACGTGCCCATGAACATGCACGTCTTATGGTAGTAAATCAATTGAATAAGCACTTTAATTAATACAGTAGGCTGCACAGGGTGAATTAGTGGGTGCGCTGCACTGTTACGGGCGTTTGTTGGTTACATCGTCTTAGTGAAGCTACACCAATGGGCTCAAAAGCTATTAAATTAATTGCTTTGCTAATTAAACTGATATCTCCAGGCCTGTGAACGTTGACTAATTTGTATCAGTACAAACGCACTTTCAAGTTCACAGAGGCAAAGCGGACTAAATCTCAGAAATGACCCTTCGCTGCCTCTTCATACGAACTGAATTTCACTTTTTGATGTTAAGCTGAGTTAGTCTCAGCACATTCAAAGCGAAGAAGAGTTCAACTGTATGCTCCCTGATGGAGTAATCACTGACTGAAAGATTAATAGCCTACTCTTGCCAGGCACCCAAGGTGGTCATTAGTGATTGACTAGTTTCTTTATTAACTCCTATATCCTTCTTGTAATTATACTATGGCTTTTTCCTCAGGGGCTGAATAGTCAAAAACAGATGAATGTCAAGAAACAAATGTGTTGTCATGTATGATTTTGATCAGAGTTGATGGTAATGAAAGAATTGTGCTGTAATTTTATACTTATTGTTGTCCATTGCTTGTTGAAATGTATAGATTCACACAATCAGCAACACATTTGTGTTGTCAAAGTAGAATAGGATATATTTGAGTTGGTTATTTGATACTTGATGCTTGAGTTTGATGATTTCATGGTTTGCAGAAGAGAAATTGTCACTTTTTTAAATATTAAAACACAGAGAACAGCCAGGAATATAATACAGAAGGTAAATCAAATATGATTGCAGTTTCTTGTTTAAGTTGATTAAACTTTTTACTCAAATGTAATTACATTTAAATAACAGTGTAATGTGTACAGTGTACATTTAAATATATAAAAAACATCAGCAACTCTAGACTGGGTTAACACTAGAGCTGCATGATGTTGAGTATTGTGATTTTACTGCTACATATTGCGATGCCTTTCAGTATATTAAAGGGCCCCATCATCGTTTTTCTAGAATTAAAGAATGAATGTCTTTAAATATTATTTCAAATGGTACATTTACTCCCCCATCCATACATGGAAAATAAGCTACAAAAACATTTTTGTTTTCAAATCATATACACATCACATTTAAATTTGCACATTTAAACAGTGTAAGTGGCCATTTGTCACACATGAACACACCACAGCACACGATGAGTACAGCGTGAAATGTGTTCTCTGTGTTTAACCCATTCACCAAGTGAAGCAGTGGGGAGCCACCAATGGATCTCAGGTGGCCATGTGTGCAGACAGTACCTTGCTCAAGGGTGTCTCAGTGGTGCCATTGGGAGTCGAACCCATGGCCTTCTGATCACAAGGACAACTCCCTAACCGTCAGGCCACCAGCTGCCCTAATTCAGCAGTTATGCACCACCCACTGTTATGATAACTGTTATGTTCATTTTAATAATGTTTCATTGTTTTACAGTTGCACTCTCCATTGTCAAGTACTCCAGAACCACAGAACTGTGTGACTCCAGTTGAGGACGTAAGTCTTTCTGAATAGTTACTCATTCTTCAGAACAGCTGTCCACAAAGAATCAGTAGTAAAGATTTTGAAGTAGTGAAGCGATCTCTCCTTGCATCAGAGAGTGAATTAAAAGATGAGCTCCTTATTCACTTCTCTCTCCTTGCCTGCAGTTATCATCCATGTACTCCACAGTGGTTAAGCCGATGGGGGTGGAGGAGAAGGAACACGACTACAGCTGCATTGGAGAAATCAAGGGACTCATACCGGAGTCAACTTCCAGTGACCTGTATGCCACGGTACGGGATGTGTACCCTTCGCCCCCTGCCGAGCAGCCCCAGTTGGAGCCTGCCGAGAACGTAGACCCTGGGTACGAGACCATCAAGATCCCAAAGACTGTGGAGGGCCAGCAGGGGAACGGGCCGGTGGAGCCTGACTACGAGAGCGTTGGAGAGCTGGGCCTAAACAGGGAGACGTCCCGCCTCTGACTGACACATAGAGGCCTACAAACTCACACAGCAGTTGATCCAATTGACACTTAGGAGTGAGGTTCTGGCTCATACCAACTCAGATTGGCACTTATCTGCTTGGCATGCTCATCGCTCAATACATTTTACTTGGTGCCATAATTGCAACATTTGTTGGGCTGAGGTTAGTAATGCATTGTAATTGCTTGTTTTGTTTGTGTACCTCATTTCTTCAATTATGGAATATATAGATTATTACACTTTTGTGTTGACGATAATTGTTTGACCAAAATGTGGAAATGATGTACACCTTTAAAACAAGCATTTTTTTCCAATGCATTTTTTAATATTGTGTACTTGGAAGTGGTGTGGCTGTGGCACTAAAATTGTGTTTGAGTAATTTGTTAGGGATGCAGATACTTACGAATAAAATAAGTTTTGTGCCACATTCATCATGGAGAATTACAGGGAATGAAGGTTATGGGATTGTTTGGGTACAGTGAATGAATGGATGTGTCACCGCAGTGCTCTTGTTATGTTTTATTAATGCAGTGTGTACTTGTAGCTGCGCTCTCCACTGGAGGTATGCTTTGCCAAGAGCCATGTTACGCTGCTGAAGGAGGTCCTGAGAGAAGGACCAAGCAACATGCAGCACTATGGAATGAGCAAAAACACTTCCACTTCGCTCATTCACAGCGTCAGTATCAAAACGTTCAAGCGTGGCATGTAAAGCGCACAGCACATATCGAGAAGAAAAAAAATACATTTTTCATGGTTGTGCCATTTGCAGTTATAGCCAGTGTTTCCATGGAGTTCATGGTTAGAGGGGTTAAGTATGTGCAGAGAAAAACCACCTCTTCTGGTACGTATAGTCCTACTACGCTTTATCAGGCTGGTAATCAAGGTAAAATCATATCTATTGCTGATGTGTTCTAAACTTCATAAATTATTTGTGTTGTTGAGTACATTTTTAAATTACACTCGAGTAGGTGTTTGACTTTATGTGTGTCAAAATGAATTAGCGTTGTTTATTAATGCAGCAGTATCGACTGAGCATTATTTTGAGACGTTTTGGTTTCCTAGGGTAGGTACAAAGTCACAAAGTCGTGAAGCACAAACGAAATCCATGGTACTGACACAAAGCACTTGTCTTGCAAATAGTCCTTCATGGGCACAATTTAAATATGAAGCGCTTTTTCCTCTTCGTTAGCAGTTTAATCCAAAAAGATGCAACACACAGACACTGCATGTGAATTACATGCCAAGAAAGACTTGTAAAAACTAATATCTTTAACAAATAGTATGGTTTTATGCATATTTTTACCTTTTTTTTTTTTTTTTTAGAAATTGTGCATAATTACACAGTTAAGATGGAAACAAAGTCTTACTGCATGGTTTGATGTGAAATACACCAGTCTAGAGACACTCGCCAGGTCAGAATTATTAATAATGGTGGTAATAGGAACCAGACATCTCAATGATCTTTGACAGCTACAGGCAGAGCATTGTATCATAAGAAAATGTTTTCATCACTTTTTACCAACATTGCAAATAAAAATGGCTTTGTTTGTGTCAAAGGCTTTGTGATCCCTGGTTCTTGTCACCACCACTGTAAAGACATTGGTACAATTTTTATACCATTTCACATTAGACCTCTCTGAAAGACCTGTTTACATCTCTTTAAATTATGCAGAAGTTTTGAAAAATTGGTGGAATTCCTTTTTAATGAAAGCTTTAGTGTGTTTGTAGTTTGTGCTCTGATGGCTTACAAAGCCCAGAAACGTGTGGTGTTTTTATTGCAGCGTGGTTGTCTAAAGGGAAATTCTGCAAGTGTTGTGTTCATATACAACAAGGACAATGACCACAGTCATTGCTTGGCTGTTACTCAGTAAGAGGTCACTCAGCTCGAAGTGTGGTTTATGGATATGGAAGACCAGTTCATGTCCCTCTGCTAAAAATGCTATGTTGTCTGTGTGTTTATTTTATGATAATGGTACATTTTGTTGGTACAAACTCTGTATTGTGAGGGTACTTCCATTATTTAATATAGCTGCAAATTTTTGGTATACTTTGCTTTTACTTAAGAATGAATTCATTGTTTTGTTTTTTTTTTTTTTGTAAATAAGTATGAATGCATTTGTTTATATCATCATAATCTTTTCAAAGTGTCACTTGACAATTAAAATACTGCAGTCATGCTGGACCAATGACAGACTTAGTGTGGTTTTGTACTTGCACATCAACTAAAATACTAGATACATTAGATTTTTGCCAAAGAACTATAGTAATTTGAAGAAAGTTTGGATGCCACAGTCTGAAGCACCTGCTTTCTCTTTAGAGCTAAACAGGTCTTTTGTTCATACACTAAAGCCATGAAAAATGAAGCTATTGCCCAGCCTGGAAAACGATCCATCCAGCTAGTCTTGCAACAAAAACAGCACGAATAAACACCCACCACACTAAACTGGAAACTCCTTGGCTCGGAAACGGCCACAGGTCACGGACTACCGTCTCGCCGTCGCCAAATGCTTTAGTCTAGCCGAGGATAAACACGTTCAGTAATCGTTTCTCCCTCCCTCCTCTAACCTTGCGTCATTGTTTTGAATGGAGCTCTCTCAGTCTAGAGCTGCAGAGGCTCTGGGAGGGAGACTGACACAAAGAGGTGGCGTCGTTTGTTTTTCCACCCGTATTCCTAAAAACTCCGCCTCCTTTACTACGATTGGCTTGTACTCCAAGAAACACCAAACAGCAACCAATTACACTGCAGGATGCGGCGCCACCGGCCAATCGTAGCGCCAGAAGAGCGGCGTGCCTGAATACGGGTGGGTAGAACGTAAAGCCCGCGAAGGCGTGTGTGCTCTCAGCCAATGGGAGCTCGTTTCTATGTGCCGCGCGAGCGCACATGTTTACAGGCAGCATTCCGCCGGCTGGAGGGTTCGGCTCCTGCAGAGACCGGCACGGATCGGAGTGGGGCGTTTCATCGACTCCTTCGATTAAACCCGGCTCCGAGTGGCTCTTTTTTAGTTTTGCACGACAACCTACTATTCGGTAACGCCATAAAAGCTCATTTCGCGACAAAAGCGACGTTTCCTCCGAAGAATCTGTGCATTTTATCGTATAAGCGTCCCTCTCCGCTCGGTCCGGATCCGTTGCTCCTCTCCGTGTGTTGCTGCGTCCCTCGCTAGCTCGAAGGCGACCGGAGAGGAAAACAAACGGGCGAGAGAAAGAGGAGGAGAACGGTTGCCGGTTGTCGAGATAACCGAGACGAGCGTGTCGTCGTCTCGGGCGTCTACAACAAACATGCCGTTCCCCGTCGTGGCAGTCTCTGTTGGTGGGAAACGAGAGGAGTGTGGCGGCTAGCTAGCGTCAACATGTCTATCCGTGCTCGTTTCTTGTTCAGACGGATTTTATCGTCCTGATTTCGACATTTCCCTGTTCTCCGTCGTTTTTATTTTTGTTTATTTTTAAAAAGACGCATCCATGCACCCTGAGACACCGTGTCCCTGAGCCATGCACGCCAGGCGCCTCGTTAAGCGCTCCGTGGTTGGCAGCCGTGTGTACGCGCCGGCTCCGACCGGCCACGCGTTGCCACTCGCTGGTGTGGTGCAGGCCATCAAGCAGGAGAGCAGGGACGCCCCGACGGGCCACCGGTGCAGTGTGTACACCGTGCTGATGCAGGACGGCACTGTCAAGGAGTTCTCGGAGGATGAGATCGCGCTCGGCTCTGCTCAGATGGCCGCGAAGGGACCTCTCAAGTCCAGCCTGAAGGTGCGTGGGGACCAGCTCATGCGTGCTTTTGTTTTTCTTTGCGGCAGCATCATTCTCCCCTCCCGCCTAACTCTGAATCCTGCATCGGTCACTGTCACCATCACACCGACCCTCAACAACAACCCAGAACAGTGTTTAGAGGGCACGGTGCAGTGCATTATGAATGCCTAGTAATCGCAAACGTGTTGTTGTGCTCGGTGTAATCGTGTAAGTGTGTGTGGTGTATTGACGTGTTATGAACAAGCCCACTCTGCACCATTCTGGCCAGTCCTGCATGAGCATCTGTGTTTGTTTGTAACCTCCATTCTCTTCGTCCTCAAGCCGGCTGTTGAAGCTTTTCTCAGTTGCACAACACTCCTGTGAGCCTATTCATCGCTACTGTAGAGGTTTAAGCAGTTGTTTCTGCGTTGGCCTTTCTTAATCCAAGTTTTTATTGTATACATATATAAAATGAGCAAGCGATCTAGTAAAAAATGAATTGCGAGTTTTGCATTTCTTACTCAGATTTGTGTTTCATCCAGAACAAAGGCTTTTTAATGACCTAATTGTCTTCATTGTAAAGTTGCAGCATGTTGTCTTACAAAAATGCAATAAGAATAGCTCCAATACCACCAATTCTACTTGATCACAGTAGCATAAGCTGTTGGGTATGATCAAAAGATAATCTGTAGCATTACTTGGTTGATTTTAATGATTATATTTTGGAAAAATGTGCTTGTTTTTCTCCTGTTTTTCTTAATCACCTTGCCAGTGATTGAAACTGTTTTAGTCCAGATGTGTTGTTTAAAACATAATATTTGCAGTGTGATCTCCACTTACCACAAAACAAAAGAAATATGAGTGGAGGAGCAGTGGCTTATTCACACTTGTCCTATTGCCTGGGATCGAAACAGCTGAACTACAGAAAGTACAGACAGGGATGTGAAACTCCAGTGGGACAGGGCATCCCCAAGCAGCAAAGTGCTTCAAATGGACATGTCTGCTGAATCTGTTGCCCTGGCAGGGAGCCTGGACTCCTAAATGAACCCTCTTCAGCTTGGGGGAATGCCACTTGTTGACTTATGTGAGGAGGGACTTTACGTTGAGTGCCGCTACATGTGAGCCCTGAGGACAAAAGCAGGCTTTTCTTTCTTTCCTTCCAGTTTTACTTCTGTTATTTAATGTCATTAATGGGCATGAAGCATTGCCTTATGCTGGTGATAGTTTCCGGTCGGTGTGGGCTGGTAGCAGTCCTGAGCTCGGGTTAGATTTATTTGGTCTAGATCAGCTCTTTTAAATTGAGTAGTGAATACAGACTGTGAATGCTTTCTACATTGTGGGACTCTAGTGGATGAATTTGACCCTTGTGGATGAATGATCTTACCAAAACAGCCATGTAATGGACGTGCTAAGGTTTTCACTACGACTGAGGTGCCTTTAGAGGCAGACAACATAGACTTTACTAGACGGGCGAAGACTGGACAGGATAAAAAGACATGTATTTACTAGTCTAAAGTACTATTTTTGTACATGATTTCAAAGAATTAGAAGAAAAATAGAATTCACTGGTTGGTATTAAATGTGTGCCAGTAGTTGCCCCCGTGAAACATAATAAAATGGCTCTCGATGCGAACCACTGTGCAATAACGCATGTAGTGCTCAGGCAGGGGGATGCTTTTCTTTTGCTTAATCTTACACATCATTCTCCCAAATCTATTACTTTCTGTAGACTTAAGATACACTTATTCAACAAATCCCAAGCTGCTGATGAACAAGAATGTGTCTTTGCACACTGTATTATGATGTGCTAACACTGGCACAATTAAATAATGACCCATGGGCCCATTTGATCATTTTAGTGTACTCCACACTGGGTGTTCACACAGTAGTTGTTTACTCGCTTAACAGAGAGAATTGTTTTTGTCTGATATTCAAAGAGAGAGAGAGAGGGCACCACTGAGCATGTAAAAGAAGGAGAGTCCGATGCGGTCATTTTAAATATGAACTTGTGAATTCTGCTTTCCCATTCATGATTTAGAAGACAACACAAACTGCCCTAACTTAACCTGAAAAAATTACGAGGATCCTGTCCTCTTTCCTGCCTTATTCTCTGAGGGGCAAATAGTGGTTTATTCTAATTAAACATGTGAGTATATGTTTTGCATGGCAAAATAATCCTTCTTATTTGATAACTTGAATCATAGATGTCACTGCTGCTTTTCTTTTGGTGACAGACTTATTTGTGTTGGTTTTCTATAGAGCAATCCATGTGTTCTTTACTTTCAGTCATGATATGTGATGAACTGGGTGATGCTTTTCCCTCTAGACACCCTAATCATGTTAATGGAAGAAAATGATCTGGATGTTGTGCTTTGTGTTAAGTGCATGCAGCGATGTTCATCTCTTTAGCCTGCTTGTACCCTGTGTGTCCAATGCATTTAGTCACAGTGTTGTAGCAATGTGTAAGGCTGCTGTGCAGAGCTGGAGTGTAGGAGGAAATTCGTGCTTGTCTGCGCATAAGTGTGGCCACCAGTGGATTTTGGGCAGTAGTGGAAAAGGGATTTAATTATTCTTTGTTAGCAGTGCAGAGATCTGTACAGATCCTCTTCACCAAACGACAGCGGGAAACAAAACATCTTGATCTATTTTGTTGCTCCAGAGTGAGCACTGATGCAAATAATAAACCCTAGTAGCCCAATAGCCAAGCATTTGCTGGTGTGTATTTCTGTTAGTCTCTTATTTACAAACACACACATTTGTTTAAGTCTTGCTAGCAAGGTAAACAAGACTGCAGTCCCAGGCACTGCATTCAGGGGTGAAAGTATTTATGAGGGAAAAAGAGCGATGTTGCATGGGTGGAAGATGTTTTCCTACACTCAGCGGGCTGCGTCTGTGTTTTCCCTTGGCAGAGCTCCTGTACCAGTGGTCAGCGGGATGGGCCAACACAAGGCCAGAACGGTGGCGTGCAGAAGGGCGAGGTCAAGTCACCCAGCCCAGAGGGGATAGAGGACCCACGGGTGGTGGAGCATAAATGGGCAGGCCGGGCACTGGACCAGGAGAAGGACCACACCCGCTCCGTCTCTTTGCTGGAGCAGAAACGCAAAGTGGTCTCCTCCAGCATTGATGTGCCCCATGCCAGGTAGGATGGCACTGCAGGAGCAGCGCCCCTCACTGGCAGAAATTATAACTGCTAATTTAATTTTTTTATAACCTTAATATTTCAAAGATGCTTTGTTAATAGATCAACACATTCATACTTGACTTATTTTAACTGTAGCACTATATATTCTAGACATTAACTCACAAGTAAATAGTTCCCATCAGCATTTTATCATTTGGAAATTAGTTGAGTTTATATAAAGCTTTTGTTGCACATTAACAGTTTGAGTACATGTTCAGAGTTCATATTTGGTGCACTTTCACAGAACAGTTGAACAATTCTTGAAAAAATTAAATAAGGGGGAAATGCATGCTTGCATAATTGTTTTCATCACTTGAGTGCTACCTAAGCGATATGTTCTTTGATTATAAACATCTGTAGTGTTGTTGTAAATGTCAATTTTGCAATTAAGAATTAAGGAGTTACAGGATTTAGAGTGCTGCTCTTAATATTATCTTAGAATTGTTTCTATCTTTTCTCCCCTTTTAAAAAAAAAAAGACTTAGAAACACATACAGCATGCATGAAAGCTTTTGACGTTTGCTTGCTTTTTCTGGTGCTTTTAAAAGTGGCATTTTGTTCTTTGTGAATCACTGAATAACATTTGTGAGAAGAACACAAGTATTTCTTGTGCAGACATCAAACACAGCATAGAGACAGTCTTACAATTTAAATGTCATGGGAATTATAAAAGGGTATAATGCCATATAACCGATACCAATAAATTAAGTTTAGCTTTTTAGCTGTAAACTGAACAATTGTGCCGAAACATGGTTTTCACTTATGTAGTTTTAGCCTACAATAATAGATTAGGCTAATAGAAGTATTAGCCTCTTCTTAACCTGTTGTTAGCCTTTAAATAGTTGCACATGTTCTGATGTGTTTTTATTAGGAGTGTCAAGGTATTAAAAAATCAATCTAATTAATTACAAGCTCCCTGATTAACTAATTGAGGTGATATTTTAGACCTGATGTCCCTCCCCGCACACACACATTTAAAAAGAACACTACACTACGGGTATCACCCCCTTTCCATTCAGAGTACCCCCAGTTTGTACCACTCTTTAAAAAGGCCTCTGAAGCCCCTGACTACAATTATATAAAAATTCTTTATTGGGTTAAAGAGTCACCACAGCATGCAATTAATTAGCGTAAATCTTTTTTAATGCGTTATTCTTTCTGTGATTACTTGATCAAAACTAACATGATAATTTGAACCCCCATGGTTTTTATTCCTAATTGTTCTATAATATTTGCTAAGAAGAAGTGTCTCTATTGCTAAACTTGTGTCCAAATTGCTTTTGTGAAAGCATGGTCCCTCACAGTTACACCCCCACCCCAATACAGCCACCACTATAGTGTTTATATTTACAAATACTGTAATTAAATTGTAATTAAATCTTTTAGACTCACGTGTTTGCTTCATTACTAGTTATTCAATCTTACATAAAGGGTATTTTAAAAAGAAAAAAAAGCTGCAGACACAAAAATGAATGTCACATGTTTGACCCAGTTACAGAAAAGTATGAGCAAGGTCTAGGCCTGTATCAGTGTTTGGTTGTGGTCTGTGGTGAGTTGCACTTTATATGCAGTGAAAATGCCATGTGATTCTTCAAAGGTTCAGTGGTCCACATTCAAGACAGTTGTTTTCCCTGACTTTATCACACACTTAAGGTTTCTCACATCTGTACGACCTTGTAATTATAACCTAAACTGGTGGCCCCTCACACACACACGTTTTCAGTGGATTTTCTATGAGGTTCAGTGTTATATATTATTCTGATTTGTCTTCAGTTCAGTCCGACCCTGACAGTGCATACATTTGCTGTTTAATCACTGATCTTCTCTCACAGTTCACATTTTGTTTCCCATTGTGTGGACAAGCTGTCATGTAAGATTATAATTATTTAATGAAATGTTTTTTTGGCTCATATATATCAGTAGTAAGGTAACAGTCTGAAGTAAAGTGGCCCCTTATAGTCATGTGTGAACACACTATACCACAGCACACAGAGTAAACAATGTGAGATTCTTTCTCTGTATTTAAGCCATTCGCCAAGTGAAACAGTAGGCTGCCAGCAACGGGGGCGCCCGGGGAGCAGAGTGTGGGGACAGTATCTTGCTCATGGTGCCACAAGCAGTCCTGTGATTCAAGCGACCTTCTGAGCGCAGGGCCAACTCCCTGACCACTAGGCCACCAGTATGAAGTACTTCTAAAACCTGTGTTATATAAGTTGTATTAAGTTGTACCATACTAAACTGTTTGATAGTATGCTGTGTAGTGTACAGCTATACCCCTGTTCTGAACAGACATTCAGAGCAAAGCAAACACTGATTCCATATTACTTGATATTCTTGAGATAAGTGTATCATATTTTCAGACTGTTATGCAGTGCAGTCTTTCCCAGAGTTTTTGAAGTGATTGTGTGCTTTAACAATTACACTTTTACAAGTGCTCCAACAGATAGATATGCCCCCAAGTTTTTAAGTCTGAATGAAAGTAATTTATTCTTTCAGTTTTTTTACTCAACTGAGGAACCAGATTTCATCAGTGAGGAGCTGAATTTGTTTAGACAACATAATATTTCTAAAATATGTGAATATGTGTACAGAAACTGTAATAGGCTTTCAGACATGGTTTTGGATGTTTTGGATTACAGCACAATATCCCAACTGTAATTTCCCCCATGAGTGATTGTGGCTTTCTTTTGGTAGGAAACATCAGACAAGCACAGGGCTGAGTAATGGATAGTGTGGTGAATTTTTCTTTTATGTTTCTTGTTTCAAATTTCTCACTGTTCCCGACGAGGTGTAACTACCAAAGGGCATAGTAATAATGTCACGCTTCCCAAACCCCGAGCATTGTTTTATAGTGTTTGTACTCTAACCACGACAATGATCAATGTTAGGCCTAAGTCCCTAAAAAGCCCTCGAGGTTCTTGTGTGAACTTGCATGAAACATGGAAGGCGAATTAATGAAAGGTGACAGTCCCATGATACCCCTAAAGGATTAGATTTAAGTTCAGGTCCGGTTCCTCTGACCTAAGGAGTAATCTCTTGAGTGGATGACACTCAAGGAATTTTGAGAGCAAATTACAGGGGCAGGGCCATGAGGGTGTAAAGTGTGTTTTGGCTTCTTCAAATCTGTTAAAAGAAATAGATCACAAGCCCTAGAGCCTGTGATTGCATACCAATCAACAGTAAACTAGACACAGAAGTGTTCAAACTCAGTAGGCTGCTGTGTAGAGGTATTCGAAACAACTCCAAACCACTTTTTATATTATTTATATTTTATATTTTTCTTGTCTCTGTGTCTGTGTGACTGTGTAGTCATAACATAAGCGTTTTACACAGAGATCAATAAATTATTTAAGGTAATGATTCTGATTCGAGGTAAGTTAAATGACTGAAATAGAGAAGAATGTGTGTTAGTGGAGAGCTGCAGGCCTGCATTAGGGAGAGGAGGTGGAGGTGCAGCTATTTTGGTTCTCATTATTGGGCTGAATAACTTTGCTCATCATATTTGTTTACTCTAATTCAGCACAGACATTTTGACAACTCTTGCAAAAAGAAACCAATAAAGCTCACTTGATGACTGGCCTGTTTTCCCTTGACCCTAGAGATACAAATTTATGAGACATTTTATTTAAGATATTTTATTACTGCATCTTAACAGGAAGGTGGTCACATTTGAGGTTTCTTGTTCCAGTTTGCATGGGCCACATTGCTTTGTATTAATCTGCCCAAGGCACTCTGAGTCTGCAGACACTGTTGTCCTTCCTCTGGAACAGATGTGAGCCTTTGCTGTTCTTTTCATGCTTATATGTTTTCTTTACAGCAGGAAATGACCAATTGTTACAAAAGCTGGCAATCTGACTTGTGGCATTGCTGCGCTGAAAATTTGATGAATAGCCTTAAGACTACTAATTGCAAACTGAGGAAGTAAAGCATGGTTTGGGGGAAGTACCAAAAATGCTATGCTTATTACTGAGATGTAAAAACAACAGTAAGCCTTACGGTTCAAGGCTTCATCAAACATCTTTTGTGCAAACTCAATTATGATTTTTACTGACTTTTTGCTTTGGTTTCAACGTATTTTTAAATGTAGCTTTGCTGGTCCAAAGGTTAACTTAACTGTTTCTGTACAACAACCAGTAATTGCTTGGAGCTGTTCCAGTGCATGGCTCATGGAGTGCGTTATCTGATGTACTGTAGGTTTCCTCCAAAAAGCCCCAACTGTTAAGCAGTGCATTGTTGATCTCAGGAAATGAATAGAACCAAAACACCAGGTTTCATACGACCTTTCACCAAACCTATGGCCTGTCTGTTGGCTTTATTCCTTGTTCTCTTTTCCAACTAGGTTTTCCTTTTTACCTTCCTTCCAGTGTTAAAGCGGAGTGTGAGTCGGACAGAGACAGGGGAGGCTCTGATTGAAAATGTGTTTTTTCAGAGGAGCAGCTCAGTGTCTGCCAAAGAAAATAATATCCCTCCAAAAGGGGACTGTGCTTGGAGTGCAACTTTAGGGACCATGTGATTAGCATCTGAAAAGCACCTTTTTTCTCTTAAGCCTGGAGTTCTCAGATGCAGGATGTATTCCAGCTCACTCACAGCAAACTTCTTGCAGCAGCCGATTGGTCCTGACTGATATTTTGAAAATCCATGTCAGATATGCTCAGCATGCAATAAGGTACTAAAATTACATGCAGAAATGCAAACTGAATGTAAGGATTCCAATTATTGAATCTGTTGATAGTTGACTGTATTTGTATTTGTATTTTTTTCAAGACAAGTCATACGATTTTTAAAAATGTTTCTTTATTATTTCTGTTTTTAAAACAGAATCTGATAAGGCATTCCCATCTTCATTTTGATATGGAGCCAGTTTTACTAATCAGTTAAATTAAGCATATTTACAAAACAGAAACCATTCATGAACATAATGTCTCATCACTGAGCAACATTTTTTTCCATTAGATGTTTTAAACAAGTGGAACCCTGAGTGTAAACTTTGACCATACAAAGCTACTTAGTGCTTAAATTGTTTAGCCCTGTCAGCTTTGATTAAACTGTAAATTTAGCTGTTTAAAATCTGCATGATTTTAGAGATCTAAACACAATGGGAATCAAACGGTAAACAGCTTACTGTCTTGTAACATATTCCCCTAATACCATGCCAGGTGGCTGCTGTGTTTGATTTAGTTGCATGTTGATTGCATGTTGAATGCTCCAGCCTAGATGACATATTGTCATTAAGTCACTTTATTAGTAATGTTAAGTTAGATGCAGATCTAGGTGCTGGCCCCTTCAGTAGCAGTAGTTTACCGAGATCACATTCTGTGCCCAGAGATTCAAATGAGATTTAGAAGTGCAACTGTGAAAGCTGTAGCCTTGTTGTATTAATGCACTAAGCATTACTCAGAAAAGTGTAAAACCTATGTGCTTTATGTTGATCAAGATGTTGAAGAAATCACCATAATGACTATCAGTACAAAAGAGATCAATGCTTTAACAAAATGAACAAGGTTACTCAGTTTTTTGTCTTTACCCTCACAGAAAATGAGCAAAACATGCAAAATAGCTTGTTCTGTCTTGGCTGTTAAAACAGGCCAGTGCAGACTGAGCTCTGGTAAAGTGCAAAGGCAGGGTAAGAAAGTAGCATGATCTCTAGTTGCTGTTCAGACAAAACCTGCATAATGTTTTAGTGATTTCTAATTATGTCTGTCAATTTTGACATCATGGTTGGTGCCACAAGTTATTGATCTCTGTCAAGTGGACAGCTTTTATTAATTAAAATGGAGATGTACCAATTAAGTTCCCTGTATGTGACTGTCATAATTGTCCTCAGTTTAATTTGAGTGGCTCACATCAGTTTTGCATGTTGCATAGTTTATGGCTGCTCCATAGCTATTTTAAATGATGGGCTACTGCAATAAATTGCATGTGACATTTATTATTATATACCTCATATATTGCATATTTAAAATTTAAAGAAGGGATGTGAAAACCGTGTACTTCCCCTTCACTAAGCATAACATTTGCTATGGTACTATTTAAGAAGGTTAAGGTAAGGATAATTAGGTTAGTGTGATCATTCATCAGTAAACTGTAAACATCACTTGTTTCTACTTTTGTAATCTCCATATCTTGCCTATTGCAACATGAAGACAATTTTTCTGTACATAGACAATTTTTTCTGTACATTCTGTACATAGAGACATCAGCGACACAAGTGTGTCTTGTTTATATTTGGCATCAAGACGTTAGAGAAGGTCTTTTAAGCTTTGTAAGTTACAAGGTGTGGCTTCCTGTGGATTGGACATTTGAAGGCCATGTCATCATCTTAAACTTTTTGTCACTCCTTTTTTTGCAGTGTGGCAGGGCACTTTATCCTGTTGACAGAGGCCACTGCCAATAGGTAATACTGTTGCAGTGGAGCAGTATACTTTGGTCTGCAGCAGTGTGTAGGAAGTAGGTACATGTCAAAGTAACTTCCACATGAATGTCAGACCTAAGGTTTACCAGCAGAACATTAGTGTCACACTGCCTCTGTCAACTTGCCTTTCTCCTATAGTGCATCCTGGTGCCATCTCTTTCTCAGATAAAAAACGGAATGTGATTCATCAGACCAGGCCACCTTCTTCCATTGCTCCACGATCCAGTTCTGATTCTCACATGCCTGGTTTAGGCACTTTCAACAGTGGACAGGGGTCTGAGTCATCTGTGGCTAAGTTGTCTCTTATGCAGCATACACTGTGTGCTTTGACACCTTTCTGTAATAGATAGTGTTAACTTTTTCAGCTAATTGAACTATATTGACCCTTTCTCTGGGATGGTACTAGACAGGATATCTCCCCATGTGCAACAGCGAGCCTTGGTCACGAGTTTTCTTACCAAGTTGTCTATCCATCACACTTTGGCCCTTGTCAAAGTCGCTCAGATCCTTATGTTTGTTTTTTGTTTTTGTTTTTGTTTTGGGACCACATTTTTTCTGCTCCCGACAAATCAACTTTAAGAATGCTGCCCTGCGTGTCCTATCCTTTGACAGGTGCCAATGTAATGAGATAATCAATGTTATTCACTTCACTGCCAGTGATTACAGTGTAGGTAATTACCATTCTAACTAGCATAGATTATGTGTTTTGGATGGAGTTCTGTAGAGTACAACGCTTTTGCTTAACTTCTGCTTATGCATTTTGCTTAGGCAGGGAAATCAGAAATCAGGTATCAGGGAACTTCAGCTGCAGATCCCACATTTTAAATCAAAAAGTTGGCTTGTTAAATAATATTCCTGGGTATTTTCAAAGGTCTCAATCAGTAGTTGATAGTTGTGTGTATTGTAAATAGTTAATGTCAGTGTGTGAATTCTTTTAAGTCTAAAAAGAATGTTCGTCTGGAAAGTGGTCCAAACTGATCACCTTTTTTGTGTAAGTGTATGGTTATTTAGGTGGAGTTGTGTCTACCAGGTCCCAGATACCCTGTGCCCGTGACCAGTCCTTATTTTCTTCACCTAGTAGAACTCTGAATCTCTTCTGTGGGTCAGTGCAGGGGAATGCAGAGGCTAAAGACACATTTAGGGGTGAGTTAAAGTGCTTTTCACCCACTGCCCTCCTGCTGAGCTATGTGTATTATCACACATATGCTGATTCTCTTATTATTGCAGCCTGAGAGCAGCTTGAGAGGGTGAATGCTCGATATGTTGGAGCTCTTTTTCTGCAGTGGTGACAGCTGGTACAGTCTCAACTCTACATCCCTTTAAGGGACGTATGGGACACCTTGTGTTTTTCTTCCCCCGTAGAATGTACAGTCTTCTCCGAGCTGCCTGTGGCTGAAACTCCTCACTGAAGTAAACAATAGAGCAGTCACGTGAGGAAGCCGCAGCAGCATCTGTGGAAGAGAAGGGAGGGTGGTGGCTCTTGTACACATACTGAACTTTGCTCTGCTTAGAAGGAATGCAGGGTTCACTCTGCCAGACTGGAGAGTTGCCTCCTCTCTGAGTGTAGGGTGGTTGCATATTGATGGTGCCTGTGTAACTGAAGGAGCTGTGAAAGAGAGGGTTTATGGATTTGGCATAACCTCACAGCACAGCGTGACGAGAAACACTGCACCATTGGCTTGCTTCTCTCTCGTACTGCTTAGTGTTTCTTTCTATACTTCCGTTCTTTTTCTTACCCTGTCATGCATACTGCTTTACTCTAGTGATTATGTGCCTGAAAACTGTGTTGATATTTCATCGTCACCCTTAAGCAGATTTCTGTTTTTCTTCCCTCTGTATGCACACATCTCATTGTTTCCTGTTACGCTCCTCTATGTAGTATTTCTTGCATA
>JBBPCX010000147.1:18362962-18462216 GCA_037974365.1 Hydrocynus forskahlii | reverse complement strand
ACCTCTATGAGATGGTCTGACAGAAACTCAATGATAGACACTAAGCTGGACACCTAGCTCTGTCACACACACACACGCACACACACACACACGTATGTATATATATATACACACATATATGTGTGTGTGTGACAGAGCTAGGTGTCTAGCTTAGTGTCAGGTGTCTAGCTTAGTGTCTATCGTTGAGTTTCTGTCGGACCATCTCATAGAGGTGAGCAGGATGCTGCAGCCATCAAAACAACACTCATGCTGGTGCTCAGAGACAATGAGAGTTCCAGACCCTCTTTTTCCCTCTCTCCATCTCTTTCCCTCTTTCGTTCATTCTCCTTACCTCCCTCTCTTCAGCGGGGTACAGCCTCACTCACTCCCCCTCCTCCCCGCTCCCCTCTCTCTCTCTCTCTCTCTCTCTCTCTCTCTCTCTCTCTCTCTTTCTCTCTCTCTCTCTCTCTCTCTCTTTTCCTCTCTCTTTCTCCCTCTCTTTCTGTTGTGCACGCTCCTCCTTTCCCTCGCTCACTCTCTCCCTTTGTCTCGCAGCTCACATGTTTTTCTGCTCTGTAGGAGAGACGTTGGTCCTCTGCTGTGCAGGGCTTTGTGCATTGCCATGTCTCCTACTCACATTTACATAAGGATGCTGAAGAGGAACACCAGCCTACTGGCTGCACCTTGACCAGCGCATTTGCTACTGTTTACCATCTGTGCAGTCACGCAAGCCTGCTGACAAGTTGTTGTTGTTACTGTTTTGTTCTTGATTATGCGGTGCATTGACTCTGCATCTTCTTGCACTTTTATTTACATAAAAACACTGGATCATGTGTTCAGACCATATAAACCACAGTTATGACTACCTCATGAGGACAAGCATCTCTGTCTCAGACCTACTCTCCTACTCCAACTAAACCTCTAGTGGTGACAGTAGATAAATCTCAGTGCAGTGCTGCTAAAGGCTGTGCTTAGGCATGGAAAGGGGAGGAGTGGGCTTCTCTAACGATGGCAAATGAATCATATGTTGATGTCCACTGGATAGAAACAGAGTGGCTTTGTGGCTGTAATCACAGGCAACTCTTCACCCCTAACGGTCCTCCTGCCATCTTTACTGTGCCCTGAAGGCCTCTTTGTGTAGGGTGTATGAAGCATTAAGCCTGCCAGATCTCAACATAACACCCCTTGCACAGTATACAACCTGTTTGTGCCCTCATTCTGTACATAAATGTTCAAAGGACAGGATCTTTGCCAGAATATGTGCCTTAAAATGACATGAATATGATGTTCTTCACTAGAAAACAATGTCCCTTCCCCCCATCATCTCACGAGGGTTGCGTGTGTTTTATGGTGTTCCTTCTACCCCTACACTGCAGTAGGGAGCCACCTCTCTTTTTCTTTCCATCATGAAGACTCTCTTGGGATTTAGAGCAAGGTTGTGGGGGATGGGGGTCACATACAGAGAGATGGTGGGGGTTTCAGAACCAGTCTGTGGTGGCAAAGAGGTCAGAAAAAGCTTGGAAGACCAAAAGAACAGAGAGGGTCATAAGAATTAGGTTGTCACAATCAGTATAGGCTGAGTAAGGCGACACAGTTACCCCACATCTCATAGTCCTGAAAACTATGATAGTTGCAAAAATAGCCTCTATGTTGTGATTTCAGTGGGCAGTTTGGGTCACCAGGTCAGCTTAATTACACATTTAGCCTGCTTGGTGTAAGGCAGTGTTGGAAGGGGCACTGACAGCACTGGGGCAGCAGCCGCTGTGGAGCTTGTAATCACTCGTTCAGCTGCCTTTGTTTACATCAGCTCGCTCATTGCCTCTCTCCCTATCTCTGTATCCTCCTTATGAGCATAAGGGGTGGCCTCGTGAATTGCTAAACCACTCTGGATTCCCACTGCTCATTTAGCTGGACAGACACATTCATTGTCTCTGGCTCCATCGCAGAAGTAGTTGTGCTCTGTTGTGTAACCACCAGAGCCAGAACAACCCCCCCCACACACACCCCCACACCCCCACCCCCCACCAGTGCTGAGGTACTCGGCCAAGTACTGGTCGTATTGCGGTCGTATTGGTGGAACAGTTCATCACAACTCTGTCATGCTGTAGTGGATAATATACAGTTTCCATGCTTGTGTTTCTGTTAAGCTGTAGGAGTTTTAGGTATGTCCGTTTTTCCATGACTGAAGAACAATTTGTTTTATAGAATAACTGGTCATGCTTTTTTTCCCCCTCTTTCTCATGCAGTCTTGTTGTAACACATTAAATCTTATCTTGTGTGTGGTGTGGCGCACCATTTTCACCATACAGTTGCTTAAAATAGCTGTGGAAATCTCACTGATACTGACTACGCTTTACTCCCTCACATCAAGAGAAGAATGGTGAGAGTGTCCCAACACCAAATACGACAGAAATAAAAACAGCATGAGGTGAGAGCAGAGCTATAAATAGAGAAAGGACAGACCACGTAGAGCTGTTCTGTATTATGACTGCCTGCAGATTAAAAAGTAAACAAGGGTATCAAGTGGTGAAGCCATATCATTGTTTGACACTGGTCCTGCCTTAGGCTTTAAGTCAGCTTCCAGCCACATGGTATATCCTTACTAGGGAGCTGCTTCATGCTTAAGTAGGTCTCTGTGTGTGATTTTGAGAAGGAGGCTGTCTTTGGCAGGCTGCCAGCCACTGGAATAGTGGTGCTGCCTCGAGCCTCCCTGTAATGACCAACAGTAACCCTAGGGCCCCTGGCTCTAACTCGTGCAGCAGTTCTTCGTCAGCATGTGTGTGGAGAAAGCCTCTGGGGCTGGCAATGGCTAGTGCAGTACAGGGAGGGGAGAGATGGGGGAGCACAAAGCGTGGCACCAAGAACAAAGAACACACATGGTCTTCTGATCTCTACATGGACATGCCATGGAACTCCTGCAGTAATATAAGTTAATAGATAATGCATTAATCTTTGATTTAACTAGACCTAGTAAAGTGCATATTGTGAGTAACACTCACATATTCACTGGATTAATTATTCTCCACATGGAACCATTTACTATTCTGAAATAACAAACTTGGAATATTACCTAACCACTAAATGTAGCTTTCATCATCTAATGCACATAAATGTAAAGCACACAAGCATGTAATGCAAAAATGGATTCCATTCCTCTTATTTGACTGGGTAGCACCATATAGGTCCTTATCGTAGCTGAGGAATTCAATGGGCAAGTCAGCACTTTGAACTCTTGCTGGAAGAGGCCATTGCCCTTAGGGATGCTATTTCGTTAAAGCCGTGTGCTTGGTCTGCAACAATGTTTAGGTAACCCTAACATAATGCCTCGACTGAAGGTTTCCCAGCATAACAGTGCCTCCACTGGCTTGCCTTCTTCCCATGGTGCATCCTGGCATCATCTCTTCCCCAAGTAAGCAAAGCACATGCACCCAGCCATCCACATGATGTAAAAGAAAATGTGGTTCAGCAGACCAGGCCTCCTTCTTCCGTTACTCCATGGTACAGCTCTGATGCTCACATGGCCTTTGTCGATGCTTTCAGTGGTGGACAGACATCGGCATAGGAACTCTGATCGGTCTGCAGCTATTCAGTCCCTTATGCAACAAGCAGTAATGCACTGTGCATTTTGTCACCTTTCTGTCATAGCCATCATGAATCTTTTCAGCAATTTACAGTAGCTCTTCTGTGGGATTTTACCAGATGGATTAAACTTTCCTCCCCACACACATTGGAACGCTTTTGGTAAGTACACACCACTGCACCGACAACACCCCACAAGACCTGCCATGTTAGAGATGCTCTGCTCCAGTCATCATGCCTTGCTGTGTTTCTAGATTCGTGCCTAGATTCCCATAAACTGTCTCTCTGATTTGTTTGGATGTATCTATGTATCACATGTGTCATATGAAACAAATAATGTATGGCTTGAATCCATAAGCAGCACTACTTGTCAGAAACAACAAACTCTTGCATATTTACCAGAAGTTAACAGTTTATTCTTCATGCATATTTTCTTTATGTTTTGTGTAGCATTATGTAGATAGTTGAATGTGGATGACTATCATTACCTGTTGTAAGAGAATAAAAGCTCTTGAAGTAAGAGGCTAGAGGTTTCTGATTTAGGATCCATTATTCAGAAAGAAATGAGTGTCACAGCCTAGTTACTATAATAAATGAGAAACTGCCCGGCTAAAGTCAGCTTCTAAGCTTTCCAGTCTCCTACTTTGTGCTTTCTCTCAGCCCTAAACAGTTCAGGGGAGGAGTAGTGGGTGTGGAGAGGTTGGTGGTGTTGGGAGTTTGGGGGAATTCCCCTATGCTTGTTGAACTGCTTTGTTATTTTTTTAGTCATGTGCATTCAGTGATACTGAACTGAAATTACTTTAATAGAAGGTCAACTCTAGTTTGCTTTGGGTTGCTTTGAGGAATATGAAATGTATTTATTAAAACTGGGAATAATAATAATTTAATTCCATTAGTGCTGCTAAATCTTATCTTAAAAAGCTTAGGTCACTAAAAACAATCTGTCATTCCTTTTTTAAAATGAAAAAGTTTAATGTAGTATGTAAACACTATTTTGAAACATACTATTTTCTCCTCAGTCCATACAGTATGTAAATGAAATCTGTGCTACAAAAACAGCTCATTTGAATGCACTGTTCTTATAATGCTATGAAAACCAACACATTTACAAGTGTCCACTTGTTCAATCTTCACTTAGTAGCTGTGCTGTGAACTGACAAAGTTATAGGCAGTGTTGACCTTAATATAAGGAACAGCTACAAACACTATTTAACTGTATAGAATAAAGAGGGGTTGGAACATGGTAATGTATAAATGAATTGTAACTCTTTGTGGTACATTAAACCATTAAATAACAATCGCAAAGATACAGCGCCTTGTCTAGAACAGCTACCGTGGGAGCTAAAAGTTGACATAAGTGTAGTTGTGGGTGTTATTTTGTACATGTATCTTTCTGTTCTCAAGCTGTGTCCCAGAGTATTTATCCCTTCAGAGGCAGGGAAGCAACAGGTGATGGGTGAATGGTTCAGGAGAGAGGCCAAAGCAGCAACAAGGAACATGGTTACATAGTCAGTTGTTAATATTTCCCCTGAGCCGGTGTTGTTTGAAACTGGAACCATCTCTCTGGCTCTGTGGCACTGTGGCTGTTGGCTTTCAAAAGGGCTCAAACAGACAAAGGCCCAGATGTCTGTGAAGAGAGCGCTGCCTGGGTGGGTGGATTGCATTTCACTAGCCACCAGCCATTTGTCTTGTGAGTTTGGACAGACAAAAAGTTGACACATCTGTCCAGAGATCTGCAGCAGATGTCAGCAGACTGCCTCCCTCTGGCTGGCTGCCATTTCACCCATTTCACCCCTTACCAAAAACAAAAAGCCTGTTGCAAAGGAGGGTGACCTTGGACGGGATCACAGGACAGACGTATAACCTCAAGACAGGATAATTTATGTTAATATTTACCCCCAACAGACATACATAGGGCCATATACTACCCCACAGACATACCCTGTACTATGTAATTTTATATTTAAATATATTGATACTACTTAATATATTGGTACTCATGTCAATTTTTGTACAAATGTCAGTTTTACTAGTTTTATTTACATATATATATTTTTTACGATAATATTGATATTGTTCTTTTAACGATGAGGCAGCTGGCATTATTGAGTACTTCTGCAATAACCAGTGTAAAATAGCAGGGCATGTTTTGATCATGCTGTGGCTTTGAGAGTTGTACTAGCGCACATGCGTCTGCAGGCTGCGGCATGCTCCGTTGATGCTGTTATATGTATGGATGCTGAGCTATGAATGGAGAAAGAGAGCCAGGCAAACACATTAACAAACAAAAAAAAAGCAAATGATGGCAAGACATAACCAATGCTGTCACAAAATGTATCACTAAAGATATGGTGCCAGTCCAAGTGGTTGAGAAAGATTTAAAGAATTTCTGAACATGTCAGACCCGAGATGCACACTGCCTGGCCAAAAGTATATCAGTATAACAGCTCCAAGCCTAACATTTCACTGACAGTACTTTATCAACAAAGCTTGGCAAATACAGCGCTACTGTTTGCAACATCCTACTTTCCAGATGAACATACAGGTGGCATCATTGTTTGTTTCCTGGTTGCAATATTTGACAGTCTCAGGTGAAGTGCACGTGCATCTTTTATTTTTGGTAAAGATTTTTCCAGTATCTTTGTGCACAAATTGACAGAATTTGATTTAACTAAATGATTTACAACTAAATTGTTTACAATGCTGAAATGGTTTTGTTTTTTCTTGTGCAGAATTAGATGGAATTGAAATGGCTGACTTTTGGTCTTCCATATTTAAGGGAGTGAGTTATGTATTTGTCAGATGGTGTATTTTTGATTTTTGCTTTTTAATACCAAATAATTAACATAAGAACAGGGCTGTTGAATGTTTTTCAGAATTCAGTTGTGCTGAGTAAACACAACACTCAGTTGTTTGATTTCAGTTATTGTTTTTAGGCCAGTTTAAATTAATTCAACAAGACCTGTTTTTCTGCAAACATCATTGTTGATGTATGGTTGTGTGCCGTTTTCTTATGTACCATTAGTAAATGACAGTGAATGTTCTATTCAGCAGAGCAAGCAGGTACAAAATAAGGTTTAACAGTTTTTGGAATTATTAGAATATCGCCAAATTATCGTTCTCAGAAAAATGGCAAATGATATCGTGATATCAATGTTTGTCTATACCGAACACCCCTACCAGTAGTTATAAAAATGTTGAAATGTTGATTTGATAATTGGCCAGGCCAGTAACCTCTCAACCCCTAAATTAATGAGGACACTAATGACAAATGTGATTTAAAGCTTTAAATTCTGCTTTTGGACAGTAGCAGTATATCACAATCTAATTACAGAGGTCCTAATATGTGTTTTTTTTATTATTATTATTTACAAAATTTCACTATGGGTGTATTAAGGGTGTTAATTAGATGCTATTCAGGGATGTATCTGTACCATTATCTCAAAGCTCTGTCATGCTGTTCTGCCTTGTTGCACCTTTCCAAGGTGACCAGAAAGTCTGAGTGAAAGGGGCAAAGGGTTTCTGGAAAAGGAAAGCAGCTGCTGATTTATGTGAAAGCTGTAATGACATCATTTTCATCACACAGGAGTCATAAATTAGACTGTCTTTAATGGAAGTTCAGGAGCTTGTTTGTTGGACTGGGGTTTCTCGCTCCCTCTTATAGTACTAAGATCTGTATCCACCTCATGCTGGGGTTCTGCTGTACTCTGATGATGGCAAGACTGCTCAGGTGTTCCCAGGGGCTGCTTTTGTGAGAGCTGACAGGTGAAGAGACTGATTATACTCTTCACACATCAGTGAATACATTTTGCTTCCTTTGATAATGATAAAGAATTCACCAGTGTTTCTTTATGGTGTCCATCACTGAATAAACAACTACTTGTTTTTCACATAACCCAGCATGACGTCTGAAACAAGTCCCGATAGAAATATTACTTACCTCAAACATATGCTCATTTGTCATCATAATAGCTTAAAGAAATGTCATGGTGCTTTGACAGTGTGCAGGAACATTGTTTGTCAGTGCAAATGTTGCATCATTCTAATTTTGACATTTCAGAAGAGTCTAGGATAAGAGTGAATGTATTAGCACGGAAGGTGGAGAGATTTTATGCTCTGAGTAAAGGGTCTGGGGATTTATGGTGGAATTCAGGTTTGTTTTTTATTATAACAGGAAATCAGAGGAGGAGGTTGACATGGATAAAGTGACTGCTGCCATGGTCCTGACAAGTCTGTCCACTAGTCCTCTGGTGCGGAGTCCTCCGGTCAAAGTTAACGGTAAGTGCACTGCGCTGGTGTAAGTGGTGCTCATGAACTTAGTCTTCTCTGCACATCCGCCTCAGCAGTACATAGATATTGCTCAGCAGTTTCCTGTTTTTTGTTATCACATATCATTGACACTTTAGTGAACTGAGGTGCACTGAAGTTGACCCTCCTTCATGTTTAAGCTTGTAGAGTTAGGATGTGGTAAAATGTATTCTTTCCTTTAATCTCAGTCTTGAGTCCTGTGAAACTGTAGCTTTTGATATGCCCACATTTACAGTTTGGGTATAGGGTTGCAAGATAATTGCAAAGAAGAGACTAGACAGAACTAGAAATTTTTGGATACTTATTACCTGATTTTGCGTACATGTGTACTTGTACATATCTAATGTAAATTTAAACACTGAAGTTGTTTATAAACTGTTTTAAATTCTTTAAAACATTTATTTCTTTAAACTTTACACACTTTGCACATTTCTTTTACAGATGGGGTGTGTGTGTATATATAATCATATATATTTTTTTTATTTTCCTGCAGAAGGTCTAAATGGCTCCTGGAAGGATGGAGGCTTCACCCCATCCAGTTACAGCAGCAGTGGCTGCTGGAGCTGGAGTGCTCCGAGTGACCAGTCCAACCCTTCCACGCCCTCTCCCCCACTGTCAGCTGACAGTTTCAAACCCTTCCGCATGCCCAGCCTCAACGGGCCACCAGACGATGCTCTAGACGAGCAGGACGGGAGTAGCCTGCTGTTTGATGAGCCCATTCCACGAAAACGCAAGGTGAGCCTCTGTCTCTGAATGTGCACTGATTACATTCGATGTCACTCAGTGGTCAGAGGGAGAAAATGGTCTGCATTGCAAAGAGCAGCACAGTGATGGCCAGCCATTTAACTGCTGAAGGGGTATTTTACTAATTGATGGTGATTGGCTTGGCACAATTATATGGGTTTTAACGTAAAAATCTCCTACAATTACATTTAAACTTACGTCCGTACAATACAGTTCAAGCTCGGTAAACTGTCTTCCTCAGAAGCTGGATGGGGGAGGAAAGGTCCCTTAAGGTGAAAATAAAACAATGCCTTACTATGTAAGATGGCCTTGAAGGCCGGGCTGGACACAACAAGTATCTTTGCAGGTCAGACTGAAGGCGCCAAGAGGTTGGGGTTAAGCAAATAAGGTGATAAAATGTTATTGGTCAAAAAGCAGACTGAAGGTGTCAACTGAATATTAATTAAAAGATAAACTAATCCTGTAATTACTGGTTGAAACAAAGAGGTGGAGTTAAACAAATGAGGTGATAAAATTTTATAGGTGGAAACAAAGAAAGATGGAGCTAAGATTGGTACAGAGAAAGAAAGGTGGATTCAGACAAATCAAGTGATACGACTTTGTTGGTAAAAAATGGATCAGTGAAAAATGGGTGTTGATTTTGAGGCCTATAAGATCTCTCTACAGAGCCCAGTGGATGAGCAAGCGAGGAGGCAGCTCCCATGGGCCACAGCTGTAATTTTTTAAATGAAACAGCAATGTTGTATCTTTCTGACTCCACTTGATTTTTTTTTGGACTTAGACAAAGGTTCTGACTTTTTTTTTTCCCCAATGTTCCAATTCTCCACAACACTGCCTGGTGCTACACCCTGTTGTGGAAGTATTGAAATGTTAATATAATTTTCAAAAGATAAAATCTGTCATGAATCAGTCAGCTTTCTGCTTGTGTTATGTATTATGAAGGATCTGAGGATGTGCATCTGTGTTTGTGTGCGCATATGTGTGTGTGTCCTGTTTTTCTTTATTTTATACAGGATGGCCCTACTTCCTCAGTTCAGTATGTGGTGTGGCGAGTGGGAAAACTGATTCTCTATGTTTTACAAATTCACGTTAATGTAGGCAAGGTGGGAATGGGTTGAAAGCACAGTTTCACATCCTGTGTTTGCTGATTTCTAATACAATTATTGTCTGCACTGTGCTCCTTTATAATTCTAAATGAGTTGGGGATATAATGCAAAGCAATAGACTGCACCCACACATATGGAAATGTTTTCTACTAAAACTTAGTGAAAAAGTCCCTCACCAATCTGGGCTCTTGTCTACTTTATCTTTTTGTTTGGCACATTGATAACATGTGTATCCCAGTTTCTGTCATTTCTTCCTCATTTAGGGGAATAAATGCCTCTGTTATCTTTAGTAGTGTTCCCTGCTTTATCTTTGGTGCAGGATTCCAGCACAGCAGCAGTGCTTTCGCTTGTCATCTTTTTTTCTGCCACTATCCCTTCACCTACAGTCCTCTGTCTACTTAATTACAGTGGAGCTACACATCCAACAGCCTGACGTAAAAATAAATGATTTTTCAGACGTTCATAGGCAAACGTTAAAATGAAGTTGGACCTTCATCTTCATCCTTTTGCTGTTCTTTAATCGCATTTACATTTATATAGATTTGAAAATGACAATATCTAAAAAAACATGTTTAAAAACATGTTTCTTATACATGAAGTTTAGGTCATTTAGGTAAACTGGTAGCTCTTTGTATGGCTCAGTACCCGTGAAGTAGCTCTCAGTTTCAAAAAGGTTGGTGACCCCTGATCTACATCAGTAACTTCAAGACAAAATCATGAATATATGCTGATCTTAAGTAAGTGATAAACAGAGTGAGGGAGTTGGACAGTGAAAGACAACAAGTAAGAGAAGGAGAGAGGGAAGGATGAACTCTTAGGACACAATGAGCCACAAAGGAGCCACAGAGCTTTTGTCTGTGTTAGAATGCAGTGGAGTTAGGTTTTCAGCTGTTAATTAGATGATGGTCATTGGCATTGGATGTGCAGTGCCCAGGGACATTAAATGTTGCCTAGCTTTGTCTGCAAGACAAGCTATGGCCTTCTTTGAAAAAATTAAATTAGTACACTGACAAGGTAAACAGGAAACTGTATGACACTAGTCACAATAGCATATGGCCTGGGACTCAGGAATTAAGACATGTTATGCTATTGGCTTTCAACTTCGAAACAATTGGTGTGTGGAAGAAATTGCTCTTCACAGAGAGTGCTGTAATTAGTGTGGACAGATTCTGTGAACAATCACACAGCCCAAGAAGAACGGCTGTATAGTGTCACTCTTACTACTCGCCTATTACCAGGCTCTCCAGCCACAAACGAGCTGAGGAGTCAGCGGGTGTCTGCCACTCTCTAGACTCTGGAAGGCTAATGGAAGAAGAGTGAGATAAAGCATCTCTTTCTTCTCAGCCCTCCTTGTCAGGTCTTTGTTAATATGTGCATGTGGGGGAGATGGGCTCTGTAGTAGAAAGACGGATTAGTGATCTCACTATGTGCCTGTGTCTTGGGCAGAACTCCATGAAGGTGATGTTCAAGTGTCTATGGAAGAACTGCGGCAAGGTGCTGAGCACCGCAGCAGGGATACAGAGGCACATTCGCACCATACATCTCGGGTAAGAGATTTGAACATTAACAAAGTATTGCACATCCAGAATGAACACAGAGATGTGGCATTTATGTTTGTCATACAAACATCACAGCATTTCAGCTATTACAAACTACATATATACTTCATATTAGAAACTATAATTAACTATTGCACACTCTGTTATGCTTATTGTCACCAGCAGCATCACTCACAAAGTCACAGCTGATCTAAGGGATCAGAAAATCTGCACACTACCTTAACTCAGTATGTTTATTCAGTAAGTATATGTATAGCATAGGTATTCCACATAAAACACCTGTTTAAGCTTCACAGTTAATAACCTTTCATTATTTCTGTATGTCTAAAATATCTTGTGCTGAAAGAATCAGAATTAAACCTCTAGTTTACAGGAATGACAATATAAACTAAATCAGACTCATAGTTCCCTGGAGGATTAAGTACTACATGTTTTAGCATGCAGTGCATTTCCTTTGGAGCTTTAATGAAATACTCTTTTCCAAAACAAGCTGTATTTACATGCAGTTTGTCACAATCTAATAGTGGATGCTTATTAAACTGTTAATAATTACTATGTAACTGATGAAAGAAAGTGCAGTGCTGGTCATAAAAGTAATTAGAGTAATTCGACCAAGGAACTGTCATGCTAATGAGATGATGATTTAATCTTTCTTTGTCCTCCTCCTCAGTCGCAACTGTGATTCAGAGTGCAGTGACGGTGAGGAAGATTTCTACTACACTGAGATTAAGCTGAACACCGACTCTGTGGCGGATGGCCTGAGCAGTCTGTCCCCTGTGTCACCCTCTGTGCAACCTCCTCCATCCACTGCTGAACAAAAACGGATCGACAGCTCCAATAGCATCAGTGGGACCAAGAGTGAAAGCAGCAATTCCACCCCTCTCAGCCGCTCTGCCCCTAGTGCACTCTACCTGGTGCACACTGACCACGCTTACCAGGTATGGGAGATATTTTTTTTAACACCTGTTGATGGAACAACCTAGAATAGAGATACCAATACATCCTTATAGTTTAGCTGTGGATAACAGAGTTCCATGTTATAGCCTGGTCTAAATCCAGCATAACTCGAACCCCTGCTGTCCATCCACAGGCCACGGCCCCAGTCACCATTCCCTCCACCAGCTCTGCTGGCTTCACGCCCTGCAGCAACAGCTTCAGCATCTCCTGGCAATCCCCACCTGTTACCTTCACTGGCACCCCTGTGAGTACACAAAGCCGCCTCCCCCCCACACAAACACGCACGTGCACACACACACTGCTTCGAGCCTTGCGGTTATTTGTGCACATGCTGAGAGTGAGGTCTGGGCCTTGTATGTACAGGCTGTCTTTTGTTTAGCTTGACACACACACGATTTTAAAGCTCTAAATGGTCTAACATTACTTAGATCAGCAGAAACCAAGTGGAGAAGCTTTTTCTTTACTATGCACCCAAACATTGGAACTAAATTCCACCTTTTAATTATGTAGTCAAGCATGGTATACACTTTTTTTGAAAATGTATGTAATTTTTACTTTTAGTTCAAGTTCTACCTATCCTTTTTTGTTTATATTTTTAATTTAATTTGTAATTGCCTCAGAAGATTTTAATCATACTCTTCACCTTTTATTTTTATGTGACAGTTATATTGCAGTAGTAAAAAGAAAATCACCAAATTTCTTCTATTAGACATTATCTATAAATGACTTTCTTTATGTGTTCTATATAAATAATAATTATAATAATACTAATAATAATATTGGTGGTGGTGGTGGTGGTGTTACTATTATTTAAAAGATTTGCCATTGAAGGGACTTTCGTTTGCATTTAGTCCACAAGATTCCTTAGGTCACATATAAGCCATTCTTAAAGAGTATTTTCTTTAAAGTCTAAATAAACTGGAACAATGAGTCATCTTTCATTGTTCCAGTATAAATAAACTGGAACAATGAAAGAGGACTTTTTATTTGCTTGAATGTATTCAACACTATACAATATAAATGCAAGTGCAATAAGACAGAAAGTTAAAAAGAGGGTTATACTTGTATTCATCCTCCACACTATTTATCTCATACAGTGACACAATATTTGTTAGCTTTTAGCATGCCAAACGGATCAAAAAGTCTCCAGCAGGTGTCATTGTACTATGTCTAACGCATGGTTCCTGTAGCCACCCAACACACTTATCTTCAGTGACCTCTTGGAAGATACAGATGCTCGTTGCAGCTCGGCCTCATCACGCAGTCATGTGAGAGATAAGCCTCACTTTCAGCTGCACTAGTGGGTGGAAACTTTACACTGGACTGATCACAGCATGCACACTTTACCAATGATGTGTTTATACACTCAGCCACAAACAGAACTGTGCTATAATAGAACCATATTTGCTTTGCGCGAGAACACAAAATCTAGCTTGCATACTTGCTAGTAAACCAAAACCTACTGCAAGAATTTAATACAACTAACAAACACTTTTTGTATTGGTGTCTACATTTTAAAGTATTTTTAAAAACGTTACTAACCTACATTTATGTCTCTCATGCAACAGATGTTGTGCATTACTTGTTATAATGAATTCTGTTTCAGGCGTCGCCCACTCACAGTCGCACACAAGGGTTCGGTGAGCAGCGCTCTCAGACCATAGCGGTGCTTTCATCTCCCCCACGAGCCACAGGCTCGCTCAGGTACAGTGCCTTACACACGTACACTGTCAGTGCCTACAGACTGTTCAGGGTTGATTTTCCACTGGCATCTCCAGGTGACAGTCAGCAACTGATGTCTTGGCATGAAGAGAGGCATGAATGATGCTGTTCTGTGGAGTGTTTTCTCTAGCCTGCTCAAGTTCTCACTGCTGTTGTTTGTGTGTGGGCATATCCAGCAGGAAGTCTCGAGGCGAAGGCAAGAAATGCCGTAAGGTGTACGGGATGGAGAACAGAGACATGTGGTGCACTGCCTGTCGCTGGAAGAAAGCTTGTCAGAGGTTCGTGGACTGAACCAAATCTGGCTGCCATGGAAGTTTGGTGGGGCTTCTCTTGCATGCATTTAGTCATTTTTTCTTTTCACTCCACCTCGTACGCCACACTCTCTCATGTACTGGTCTGGACCCAGGAGCTGAACTCTTCAAACATTCCCTCCCAAACCAGTGCACCCATTCGTCCACCAAAACATGGAGAGAGGCGAGTAGCTCTACAGTGCAAAAAAAAAGAAAACTTTGTGTGATCCATATGTTTTTTCTTTTTTTTTATGTGTTTTTAAAACATGCTTGTGATTTGTGGAGGCACCAGTAATGGTGCAGGCCAAACTTTTTTCTGATGGAGGAGAACGCTTTCTTTGAGAGTGCTCTGAGATGGAGTGGGAGAATGGTCCTTGTTTTCCGTGAATAGTTTTCCACTTCTGCACTTCAGCAGGGCTAAACACTGGCAAACCAGACCCTTAAGACTCCTGTCCTCCTCCAAGTGGCTTGTGTAATGAGAGGGGGAAAGAGCTCCCCCTAGTGGATGGATTAATGCAAAAAAAGTCTAGGGGAGCTAAGTGGATTTGAAGCGACCCCTTTTCTTCCGTATCATCACAAGCAATTACACCCATAAGGGAGAGACTGTTTTCTATCTCAGTTTTATATGTGTCATTTCTTTCAGGGATGTGATGAGTGAAAGCAAAACCAGCAGCTACATTTAACAGCAGTGAAGGTAATGGTTTTTGTCACTGGAGTAATCTACCTGCAACCAAAAAGGATTTTTTTTTATGTGCCATTTCTCTTTCTTTGGTCTTTGTTTCTATACTCAGTGATATAGGCTAAAGTACAAAGACTGATATGCTAATTAAAACCCAACACAGCTCTGCTCAGAATGGCCATGTGAGGAGGACACGTGTTGCACGGGGTTTTTTATATGCAGTTCCAGGCGACGGGGACTGGTGAAGAGGATTTTCCTTTAGTCCAATACATCAGATATCCTGGAACTCATCACCTGCAAGGATACTAGCACTGGTGTCTCTCTGAATTTAACACAAGAAGAAAACAGCTGCTCAGCTGGCAGTTGTAAGTCCTCTGGCACTATTTTTGTTGCTTTGATGCAGCATTGTATTAAACCATCCAAAACACAGTACCAACACCAGCTTATAAACTAACACATGCACATTCACACGCGCACACACACACACACACACACACACACACACACGCGCACACACACACACACACACCCCACGGCTCAGTCCCCGTAGCATTTCGCTCATTATCATTTTATTTTATCCCTGAAATTATTTTCTTCATGGGGTTCCTTTTAAAACTTGTATTACTATCAAGATGTTTGGGTGTGTGTAATTATGATCTAAGCAAAATGTTTTCCTTAGGAAGCAATACTGGGAAATACAGCATAAACATGGGAACAAAGATGCTTCTGTACAGGGGTGAACAGATTCAAAACTGAAAGTGTTTCTTTCTTAAAGGGGGAGAGGATCTTTATTTTTATTTTTCCGAGAAATCGGTATGCATTCATTCTTTTGAGATGTTCCTCTAGAGTACTCAATACTTTAACGTGAAAGAAAATTGCCATTCTGTTATGTGAATTTCAGTGTTTGAATACATACACACACACACACACACACACACACACACACACACACACACACACACACACACGTATATTTGTTCACTGTATGTGAGAATGTGGTCTGCTGTTACCGCATGTTCACGCTAACAGGTGACAGGTGACCAGTCATTTAATATGTGGAGTGACGAATTAAGTTGACATTTTCTTAACTTTATGCAAATTTGACAAACTAGACACATCTTCACCCTCTGCTTTCTGAACTTTTTGTTTCTATTGGCATCATGTTTCAGTTTGTAGTAGTATTGCACTAAAAAGTGTTCATGCTTTAGTTCATGTTTCAAACAAAATGGTGGTACATATATATAGTGCATATTTTTACATTCTCTTGTCAGAGGCTGACCAGTGTATATGCCCACATGTGTTTATGCCCACAAGAGCAACCTCAAATACACTTGCAAAGGACTAAGTTGAGGCGATTTTAGCAACTTGTTGCCCTCTGGTGTGAACGTACGGTAAGAAGATAAAACATGTTGACGAAGGTCCTTAGGTTAGTGTGTGGAGAACTGCTATAGCAGCTGGTGCTTGTTCCTACCCCTTATTGGTTTCCTGGTGCTACCTTAGACCAAAGGGCCTGAGGCATCTTAATAGGGGGCAGGCTAGCATGCTCTGTTGTTTACACACAGACATAAAACTTGAATCTGTTTCCATCATGATTCCTTATGAAATCTGACTGAAGAAGCAAGATAAAACATTTGGATGCTCTCTGTTTGCATTATTTGGAATATTATCTGGCATCTACGATTACTAAAACCTAAGAAATTATAGCACTTATTTTAGATTAGCATTTGGAAGATTTTGTCTTTAGCAAACTGCAATATAAAGTGATTTTCTCATGATGTTATCACACTGCTCTAACTGCCATTGTTATTCTTCTGTATATTTTAACTGCCATTTAATTAGCTGTTCACACACTGTTTTCTAGTATTCGTTGAGGATGCTTATGTTTTTTGTGTGGTGGCCGCTGTTACAGAATTAAAAAAAAAACAAAAACATAGCTATGGTCCATCTTAAGTAAAACCTTGAAGGCACATTGCTATTTTTTCCCCTTTTCACTCACGTTTTGTATTTTTCCTGTTGATCATTCTGTGTTTACCCTTCATCTCTCTTTTACTGATTGTCCTGTCTATCACAGATTACAGTATAGATCATGTAACTGCAATAGATATTCCTATATAGCTACATATAAAACAGCCATATTTAGGACTAGTGTGGTCCACTGAAACCGCTACTTTGATCCATGTGACTGTTGTGCAGTATGAAGTTTGTATTGTCTCGATAGCAGATATTGCCAAAAGCGATAAAAGCTTCAGCTTGTAGTCTCACTTATCTCAAGCCTTTCCGTGAAGTTCTCCTACTTCTGTGTGTAAAGACAGTACACTATAATATCTAAGGTATAACCAATCATATCTGCTGCTTAAAATATGACTGTCCTAGTCAGAGTGTAAGTGATGTCTACATGGATATAAGTATGTAAATTTAGGCTCTTTATATTATCTTTCTTGCCAACCTGATTCAGAGGTCCAGTTATGTCATCAAATCGATATTTGGCAAAGGTCGTGTCTTGTCACCTTTTTCTTTCAGAAATGCAAGATTACTCTCTGTTTGCAGATATGGGTATGAGAATCAGACCCTGGCGCACATTTTTCACTGCCGTCACTGGAGGATTTTGTGCAGAGTTTTAGTTTGTGCATGTCTCATGTCCTGTGGCCCTTATTAAGTTAGAAGACAGTAGCTTTTCCTCTGGCTTGCTTGCACCACTTTGCCCAGACTGAGTTCTTTGTGTTACTCTAAACTACCACTCAGCAATGGCCAGATGGCAGATGGGCGACTCAGTACTCTCCCTCACATAACTCTGTGTGTGCGTGTGTGTTTGTGTGCCTGTTTTAAAAGTAGCAAACTGTGAGCATGAGACAAGCCCATATAGGCGGTATGAAGGGAAACACGTGTCGTTAAGTCCACTACAGACTGCGAGTGTGACAGAATTCACAGACAAAAGCCTTGAGAGTACTTTTATGTTAGAGATGAGCTGCATCATACTGGTCTCCTAAAACACCACCAGAATGAAATCATCAAAGTGTTACAGAGGGCTTTGAATTGCAGCTGTCATGGTAGTGCCTTTGAAAAGGCAGAACATGACTTGTGATAGAGTTCTGCAATGCATTTTACCAACAAATTGGGCTCCGGGTCCCTTTGGAGTGGGACCAAGTCATGTGCACCTGCCTGTGTTAGCTCAGTGAGGGGGGAGGGAGTTGGAGTGTGTGGGTTTCTGTGTGTAGAAGGGGCCTGTGCCTCTGACTGCTTTCAGGAATGTAATGTTGGGGACACACTGGAGCCTGAATGTGCCTTGGTTAGGTTTGACGTGTGTATGCGTGGACATGCACAGAAAGCGAAGGAATGTATCTGGTGCCGATTTGTTTGAGTTCTGCTTTTGTACCAATTAAATAGCGAGGGCGCAGGAGATCATTTTGCCCTTTTTTGTTTTTGTGAATGTGTTTTGACCGTTTTAGTGCTAAGGGGTGTCTTTTCCAAGCTGTAATCAAGTTTCAGCTGCAGTACTGTAGTTTTTGTCCTTGTTGTTTTCTATCTTTCTTCCAAGACGTAGATACAGTTGTATGCGAAAGTTTGGTTTATATTTGGTCAAAAACCTAATTTCTTTATTTTCTAAGTGAAAAGTTAACACCACCATGGAACAAACATAAATGTGACATTTCTACAAATCATGGTGCACATTATCTATTTAATTAATTTTACACACTGGAAAAATTAAATATGGCATGAGTTTAAGTCTGGGTACCATTTTAGTCTGTGCTTAGACTCAGAATCAGAAAACTTTATTGATCCCGAAGGAAATTGCTTATGTGATGACTGCCCCAAGACGCAGACAGAGAGACACAATACACAAAGACACAATAACAATATAAAATAAAATAAATCTAAATAAAATCTAAATAAACATCTGTAGAAAGAAAACAACCCCAATATGAATAGACTATGCTACATACAGAAATGCTTGTTATAATATCTATCTGTAAGTAAAGTAAGACCCCTTTTGGCTCAAATTACAAACACCTAAATGTGGTTCTTTTTTATTTTGGAAATTTCTTCCTCCGTTCATTTCAAAACTCCTCTGGTTGAAAATTATTTAGAGGTAATTTTGCATTTCCTTTGGTGATTGTAGCCAAGTTTGACTTTTGTTTAAACAGACCATAACACTTATTTTCAAAATGGCTCTGGTATATGAGTTGTGTTACTTCAGACTTTGACTTTTGTACTGAGATCACATTTACATAAACACAGCATCATAAAAGACATTGACTAATTGACACTTACGAATAAATATAAGACTATTAAAGACACCTGAACAGTTCTGAAAATGGCATTAGGAAATGGAATTTAACATAAGAAGTCTAGACAAGACCTGAAAAGCAAAACCCAGACACCACTCCCAAGTCTTCTGTAGGTCCTTCACAGTGGTGTCTGCATTTTGCTTTGCAGGTCTTGTCTTGACTTATTATCTGAACTTGCATTTCCTAAAACAGCATCAGACAACGCAAATTACAAACGAGAACTGTTTAGGTGTATTTAATAATCTTCGGCTTGTTTGTAAGAGCCCATTATCTTTAATGTTAGATCATATGTCAGTTGTTTAGGTGAGCCTATGGCTGAGAGGATTGAAGGGTCACGTAAATTATTATTATACCCTGGAATTGTGCACAGCTGACTTGGATTAAATCCTAATGAGCTAAACACAAAAACAACATATTTACAAAAACAACATTATTAGTGGATCGACAGAAAGGTGCCCAAAGTTTTTCTGCATGTCATATTTATTTTCAGTATATAAAAATGGTAATTGTGAATTAAAAATTGTTTTAATATTGTATGATGACTTTTCACTTACAAAATCAACAAAACATGTATCCTGACCACAGGTGCCCACACTTTTACATACAACTGTTTATTTAAATCAACAATTTTATTGATATCGACTTGGTTTGTAACGTCTACGTTTTGGAAACCTTTTCTTACAAAATGCTAAATCAGTGAGATCATTCATTATAGTCACAAACACAAGCCTTACAGAAAAGTTACAGCCATGCGTGTGAGAAGCCTTTCCCTAGAAAGGTAAGCTCTGTAAATAGCAGTGCTAGTCACATACAAAGATGAATCTTAGTATACTAAAAGAATTTATAGACAGGCTATAAATAGGCATGTCTTTGGGAGATAATGTTATCCCTTTTTTTGCCTATTGAAGCAACTTGCCAATATAGTCTATATTTACCTGCATTTCGGCTTAAATAAAAACGACTCCAAACAAGCAAAGAAAGCATGGAAACTGTAGGCTGGGTGCTCAATAATGGATTATGTCACTGCTGTTGTTTTGCAATGACCATGTAAACCTCAAGAACTCAAAGACTGTCGCACTGGATTTTTACACTTTTTACCATATACTCTGACTGTATTTTTAATACTGCATGTGCATGCTAAAGACGATAGAACTATGAACCGAATTTATAAATGTGTATACTGTGTTTTTTGTCAAGAGACCAGGCAGAGGGCAGGCAGGTTGCAGTACAAAAGCGGTGTTTGTATTCCAGGTCTTTTAATAATGTGGTAGTAGCAACTGTCATTGCCTGACTTTAACATTCATTTCTCATGGTTTCTAGGTCACCACTGATACCGAGTCTCGTATAAACACGTAAGGGCCACTCCCTCTTCCTCACTGCCATGCAAAATGGTTGCACAGTCCTTGGGGAGAAAATTAGACTCTGATTGGCTGGAGTGCTAATAGAAAGGAAATGTGCTACATTCTACAAGCGTATTACTAGATCTGGGCAAAAAGCCAAAATTTAAAGGCTTCTTTTTTAGGCCTGCTCTATATTTAGCAGCATGGGCACAAATCGGGTGATTTTATGGCACTCAGTGGGGGGAGGCAATGAACGAGTAGGATGTGGCTGCCGTAAAAGCTTGCAGATGCCGATGATTAAAAAAAAAATGTGACTTCCGTCCGCAGAGGTGATTACAGCGGCCACATGGAGGGGAGATATATCTGTGCTTATCTTCAGTATGGATTAAACATAGAATTACTCCATCTATGTGACTACATTAGCAGCAGCTGCCTGCCTTTGCTCTGCAGCCAGTTCAAATCATGCTTTAAAACACTCCTTTCTTTAAAAAGGAAAAACTTTTTTTTGTTCCATTGTCTTCCATTGTTTCTCTTTAATGTTCTTCATTTGACTTGGTACACTGTGTATACAGTAAAGGGAGACGAAAAAGGCGTTATGTCATCACTTCGTGCCACAGCTGTTAGATATAGTTGCTGCAATAGAATTTTAAAGCCATAGAAGACAGCTGTGTCGAGCGGCCCTTTGCGGTTTACTACAGTTGCTGTATCCCAGTGTTTCCCCATTTAAACAATATATGTTGTAGTCGTTGGGGAAAAAACATTGCATTTGTAAAATGGTAACTTTACAGAAGAGAGCAAAAACCTTGAATGGAAATAAACCTTAATGAAAGTGAATGGAACAATATTTTTTAGGTTAACTTTGGAGCATTTTGATTGCTTTCACAACAGCAACTATATTGAATGAAAAATTGGATATCTGACGATGAATGTCAACGTTGAAAACTGATAACTGGATATAATACCGTACAGAAAGCTAAAAAAAAAAAAAGGTTTATGTACTCAAAAGGTGGTGGCTTCTCAAACACTGTCAACTCAGTATATCCTATACTTGTTTAAAAAAAATTGTGTGTTTTTATCATGTAAACATATTGCCATAATTTGTAGGAGCCCATGTCTGAAGCCATAATCTGGATGCCAGTTTTGTTTTCACCAAATATCTGGAACATACCCACTGATTTGGAAAGAACAGTTTTCTATAAACCCAAAAGTAGGCGATTTAGTTTACTCTGCGGCTTATAAATGACGAACATTAACTGTTCACATGAAACACTTTTGGCTTAGTTGTGGATCTGTGCATCACTGTCCTTTCATTTGTAAACAACTTTGTGGCTGTTCTTTCTTGCTCTGAAATCCTTAGCTGTGTTTTGTCTTACATCCATACGTTTCACTGATGAAAACATCAATATGCAGTTTTGTTAATAAGTAGTAACACTCAGCACCCCTGACCCCAAAAACTTTTCAGACCTGTAGCCTGATGCACTGCTGGTAAAGGAGAGTGATATGGAGGCCAAATGTTAAAATATAACTCACTGTTTTATAATGTCATAATTAAGCTGTCTCTGTTGTAGGCGTTGAGGTCGGTGTAGTGCAATAGAAGTTTGGCAATGGCAGAACTTGCATTGAACACATTACACTTTTAAACTGAACTTGAAAGTGTAGTGTAAGAAAGGCTGAGATTGCTTTATCGTCATGCAGAGATGTGAGGGAGCTTGTGTGCACGTAGGCCTTTTAAACCCGTGGATTAGGCTCCTGGTGGTGAATGCATTTGATATGTGGTTTAAGCTGGCCATTTAGAATGCCTGGGCACGGTGAGCACTCCAAGGGCTACCCCACAGGAGTCTTTGCGTATCACAGCCATTCATTCACACTGCCCTCACCTGACTCTCCCTGTGGAGCCAGAGCTTACGTTCAGCTCCCTCAAGCAGCAAGTGCTCTGGAACGACAGGTCGCTTTCCCGACCTGTTAAATACCGGAGTCACTGCTGGAACGTCTCAGTGGCCATCAATGACACTCCCTTGAGACGCGAGGATCTCCTTCTGCTAAAATCTCTTCATCCTGGGCTTTGCACATAGGTAGTTAAAGTGCAATAGATGTGTCTGCTGCAGCTCCACATTCACAACGTGCTTTTGCAGTCCCAAGGGCATCACAGAGAAAGGCTGTCTGGACTGTTTGTTCCAGTGATGAAATTTTCTCTGAGCTCTGTTGTCTTTTTTACTCTTTTTAATGAGGCTGTTCAGCAGCAGATGAGCCACAAGTTGCCAAGGTTCACAGCCTTTTCTTAATTGATGGTGGTATTTGCTAATGAAAGGCTTTACCGAAACCAGAACAAACAGTCCTATTGTTCAGCAACGTTCAGGATCTTAATAAAGAGTCAGTCAGAAATTATGCAAACCATTGCTTCCAATGCACAGGTCCACATGACCACACCTCAACAGGTAAATCATCTATAGAGTTAAGATACACCTCAAATGCTCTTAATGTAGAGGTGAAGAGTAGATATATTCACAAAATAAGAGTTGACAGTGTCGGAGATGCGTCTTTGTAATTATTCAGGATTGCTAAGATAACTGCAATACCTTGCAAATGAAAGCACTTGCTATGTGTACAATGTCTGTTTTATTGTGCTGCATTGGTTTCCAAACGGAGCCAGGGACCCCAGGTCATCAACGGTGTAGAGACATGGGTGAGCAGCAGAATGAGAGGAGATAAAGATCCCACAATCTGTTCAAACATTTTGGCCAAATTGGGAGTAAATGGAATAAAAAGTGAAGAATCTGGCCAAAAAGATAAACTGCACATTGACTCTGATGTGTAATGAGTGCTCCTAAAGCATGTCACTTCTTGCATCTTCAGCTGTAAAAGGGGTCCTTGGCATGACATGTTTGGGAGCCTCTGTCTGGTCACTTTTTTATCCTCGTTCTCTTGAAAGAGGACACACTTAGTGACTGTTATCTTCTCATTCACAGGCTGTGCTAGTTTTTACTCTAAGCTGTGTGTATATAGAGACTGCCATTGTAATTGTGCTAAGGTGACAATGTCCTGGTGCTCGTCAGTGCCGCTGTTGATGTTTCCTTTGTGTAAGTAAGACCTTTCAGAGATGTTCAAGTTACTATGAGCTCTGAGTTATATTGGTCACAGAAAAATAAATTTTTGGCAGCTGTTTATTACAAATGGTGTTTGTTTCTGTTTTCATTCATTTAGAAACTAATACAGCAAGACAACTGGCCACTGAGAAAAGTGGGACTGCATGGTAAGAGCTTTACTCTACGGCAGGGGTCACCAACCTTTTTGAAACTGAGAGCTACTTCACGGGTACTGAGCAATACTAACGGCTACCAGTTTGATGCACTAAAAGAGAGCTTACCTAAATTACCTAAACTTCATGTATAATAAATGTTTTAAATGCTGTTTTTAGATAGTCATTTTCAAATCTATATAAATGCAAATGCAATTGAAGAATGGCAACAGGATAAAATAAAATGTTAGATGCTGCTCTCTAGTGCTATTTTTAGAACAGGTCTATGGGCTATTCATGTTGGTGACCCCTGCTCTACGGTGACCCATGCATTATATTTGCTTGTTTCACCCATTTGGTGAACAATTGAGTGCTAAATACTGTGTTTTAGGTCAAATATAAAGGCATCGGCTTGGTAATCCCATTTGTAATACTGAGCAAATATTGAATCTCTTGTTATAAACTAGCTAAATCAGTAAATGAAAAATAAAGTGGACAATAAGATATTACCAAAGGAGATCATCCTCAGAAGTGCAATTTGTCATTTCTCAGTACTAAATGCTGATCTAGCTGAGCGTCATGCTCCTTTAATAATTTGGAAATATATGAGGCGATGTGTGCTTTGTCTTAGCACCTGCTGTACAGTGTGGCTGGTGGTCAACCCTCTATAACCCCGCCTTTCACTCCCAGGGCTCTGATTGGTCAAGAGACCATTCACTCAATTCTGCATTGTACAGAGAGCATGTAAACAAATATGGCCACTAGAGCTGCTACACACTGGACAGCCATCTCCATTGTTACCATGAAGGTCAATATTTGTAAGATCACAGTTGCAGTTTAAATCCCTAAGTTCTTTTATGAAGGGTAGAGTTTGTCCAGACACTCCTCCTGTCTTTTCCGTTATACTGAAGCAGTAAAGAGCATGAACTGGACTGCTCTGGAACTTAACACAAGCAGACCATCAGGCAAGTAGATTGTGGGTCTGGTTGTTTCTATCGGGCTGATAGAAGTACCATCTAGTTTAGAGTGCCATCTAGTGTTTACTTAAAGTATTGCAGCTTTGTTATGAAGGGGTATTTAGTAATTCATTCAGAAATAATGGAACAGGCTCGAGATGTGGTTTTTGTGCTTTATTTAGCAGCAGACATACAGAGCAGAGAGCATGTTTGAGCTGTTCTTGTGGCCAATCTGAGATAACCAGTGTTCCTCAGCTGGCAGGAGTGAGAACAATAGAGAGGCACAGCCCAGACAAAAGCCCTGTAACATATTCAGTGTAAAGTAACAATTCATTTTTGCAATCAGTTGGCCTAGAGGCAGAAATGAGAAAACAAAACATTTTGGAAGTGTAGCTTCATAGTTCCACAAACATTAACTTTCAGGAATTCATTAACTAATGGCACCAGTTACTACTAATGCATTATGTAAAACAATGCATTAGAAATAACAGTTCTAATACTCATTTATTCTTTCTTTAAAGAAGCCACTGTCAGGGATTGCAAAAATGAAAGTGAGAATTTTTTTGACCAATGACATTTCTGCAGCCAGCATTTGAAAAGAGCTTGAGACAGAAGTCAAGACAAATTGCTGGACTTCCGTACAAGACCTTTTTAAAAAACAAATGACCAAAATACAATTTCCTAACAAAGCAATACTTTGTGATAGAGCAGCTTTCAAGCAAAAGCCATTAGTGTTACACAAATGTTGTGTACTGACAGAAAAACACCTGCCGGCCCAAGCCTTTTAACTATTCTTCTTCTTTACTTTAGCTACTACAATACACTCTATTAAAATATGCATCTGTATATTTCTACTTCTAACACAAAAAAATCTATAATCCACCATATCTGTTTCCTTTGCCAGAACAAAATATACTTGGAATGTCTAATGAAAATGGAAGAAAACTCCTCATTTGCACAAATCTGACAGGACACAACACAAATGTAGGGAAAGCGAGAAACCATTGCAACCTACCGATGTGTAGTGCTTTTACATTAACACTTTAATGTACTTTTCCATTCCCAGTCCTAACACTCATTTGTTGGGGCAGCATTTTTTGGGTGGGTCGAAAGCAGAGATAGAAAACCTATCATATGACACACTAGCAGCCTTTCGATTGCAGGCCAGTGGCTGTGGAATCTGGATACAAGGTGATCTTGTTAGCTCGCCACCAGATGACAAACATGGACCTCCACAGTGAAATCTCACAGCCTTCCACAGTATAGTGAACAAAATATGATATGACACTAAATCTCCAGCAGTAGCGAGTTCGCTCCAAGCTAACGAAGACTACCGATCCATTCAGGAGCTACACGTGGGAGTGAACAGGTGGGTCTTTTGCCACTACTGCTGTTATTGACACAACTTCAAGACTCTGAAAAGACTGCTGGAGCCATGGAGTCAAACAACGGCTAGAAATTCTCATTTAATGTTTGCGATAGTTTCATATGTATCATATATACTACAAGATAGAAGCTTGGGCCCACCCTTGGATGTATACAATACTCTACTTTAAATTACTCAGTAGGTTAATGATGCCAAGCAGTCTTCAAAATTGTGCCCAAATCATATTCAGTCCAAGAAAAGTAAAAAGTTTTAAGAATTATGTCGTAGCCACCCGTTTACAGCTCTTCCTCCCACTGAACTGCATGGGACGAGCTAGACAGACAAGTTTGAAATTAGCATCCACCAAATAAGACGGCACTGTTTGCAAATTTGAAAATGTGCTAGGAGGGTTTGGACACGTTATTTCCAAAAATCGCTGGAAAAGAGGCTGCAAATCTATGCTGCTGTGATAAAGGCAAGGGAAAGTTATTTTGATGAAACTTGTGCATAAGCTGTCATCATTAAATACCTTACAGTGTATATTACACTTCAAAACGGGTTTGTTTTAAGTATGTGTAATGTTTTCATGTAATTAAATTTCGAAAGAGCAGCTTCTTATTTTTTCTTTAAAAAAAAACAAAAAAACATGGGTGGGCCCAAACATCTGGCTTGTAGTTTGTTTTAAACAACTCCACATGTAGCATGTGCATGAACCTACATGCTCAGTAAATGGATGCAGTGATAAACACTGCAGTTTTTTATGCACCTTTTGTGAAGCATGAGACGGCATTAACCAGCAAACTAGCAGGAACTTTATACAAAGTTCCCAAAAGCTCAAACTGCTATATTTTTGGCATCTATCTTTCTAAAACGTAAATATAAATCCACAAAACACAAAAAAGGTGAAAAATAAAGCTATCTTTTCATTTGTCACTAATGATCATATTTACTCTATGAGGTACTTGCTCCTAAGTGCCAATCTAGTTTTGGTAACCACAGATCTGGGCAGTATTAAATATTTTGGGGGAAATGTAATTAATTGGAAATCTACATCTATATAGACCAGTCACATCTGACCTTCAAACAGCTTCACTGACCATCCTTGGTGAAGTAACCAGAGACTACTGTCTGAGGATCATGTGCCAGGCACAGAACTTGTTTTAAATATTAGAGGGACATAAAAGACATGTTGCCCCTCATAAGTCAATGTCCATCACCACTGAGAGGTCAGTGAATACAGTACTTATCAAGATCAACTCCAGTGTAGGGCTACCATGCACATTCTGCAGATTCTCCAGATGTACACACATTCAGAAAGACATTTTGGCAACTATTGGAGCCTACAGGCTCAGTGAATCCATGCAGTGATGAAGGCAGAGGAGCTTAGAGAAAACTGTGCTTTCCGTGTCCTTCATAGAGCATAAATATCTAATGTTTTCCATCTAGTCTATACTCTAAAGATAATGCACTTCAAGAAAAAGAACCAGGGTATGGGGATTTTTGATTTGGTTTTCTGTCATGTGATGCAGAGAAGGGAGGAGTAGAGGGGAGAATTGGGGGTGGTGGGGTGCAGGGAGGGAGGAGAGGATTAGGTTTGCCATTAAGGATCAGTGGATGGTCTGTGTTGGTTCCTCAGTGCGCTCTGGGCCCAGGACAGTTGTCCCCTCTGGCTGCTCCACCACCGACTCTGCATTCGGTGTTGAGTTTGAAACATCCCCAAGCTCGCTTGTTGATGGTGTGGGACTCATCTTTGTCTGCCAATTACAAAAATAAGAATTGGACATTGCCTTGGAAATTACACACCCAGACACTGCCTGTGGAAAAAAACTGGGCACAGCTAGCTTTTGCCAAAAACAGAAAAAGAATGTGAGAAGAATTTAATAAATGAGAACTGAACTAATAATTGTTCGCTGAAACCCCCGCACTAACACAGAAACTGTAGATATCCTCCGTATATATATATTTTTTTTGCTTTTTTGATGTCCGGGCCTCATCCGCCATGCCCCCTCATCCTGGGCTACTAAGCACCGCACCCAAACAAACGCTGCATGACGACGAGGGGGCGTGGCGGACGAGGCTCGGACGTCACAGCTTTTTCGTATATACATTTTCATTCATTCAAGTGCTAAAATATTAAGAAAAATAAAATTTACAAATTTTGTAACAGAAATATTAATGTAAATTCAGCCACATTTCCATATAAAAAATAAAAAAATACATTTTTTGGTACTGTGGAGAGAAACAAAAAAAGTGTGTCTTGGGATGGTGAAATACCACTGTGCTCAGAGATGGGTGGTAGCCAATCCGAGAACACTATTTATTTCTCCTCGCTGCTGATTGGCTGCTGCCTTTTGACACAGCGGCAGTCCAGAATTTCCCGCGTGGAGCATCTTGGGTGTTCTCGTGTTTTTCATTTTGTTCTTTTTAAAGCCCTGTATTTTTATTTCTGTAAATTAAATTATTATGGTATTTACCTGCTTATAACAAAGAAAACTGCACAGTACAATTACAGGTTTACATTTTCATTTTCTTTAAGGGTAATGTATTAAGCCGAGTTAAAAAAAATAAAGTGTTTTGGGAGCATATTTGGGGGTATATTTAGGGTTTATACTATAAAAATAGGCATTTTTAGGCATTTTCTTTTAACCATATCACAGTAGCGCGATTTTTCACTATAGACGGGTGCTCTTGAAAGGTAACCCATGTGAAAAGCAGAGTGTTACTGTATTTGTATTCTTGTTAAAGTCAAAATCATCTTTGTCATTCCTCAGATTCGATGAGTAACAGTAATAGTTCTTAACACTGTTAAAACTGCAGACAATGTGTACAGATTAAAGTGTATACAAAGATACAGTGTAATGTAATAAAGTGCAGTGTAATTTTGAGTAGGGTTGAGGCAGTAGGTGTAGTCAGAGTGTGTGAATGACAATCATGCAGATCAGTACAGCAGTCTGGCTGCCTGTAGGAAAAAAACTGTTCATGAGTGTGGAGGACTTGGCCCCGATGCTCAGTATGCAAGATGGTAGGGGTGTAAACAGTGCTGATGCTGCATTCAGGGCTTCATTATTACATAACGCCATTTCATGTATTCTGTTACTACCCAAGTCAGTTCTTCCTCCCATGCTTGATGGTATGAATAAAATGTGAAGGAGGTAAGGGCTATATATAATTACAGACACATGTACATTGTCTTACCTTTAAGGTCTCCATTTTCTCCTCAAATGACTTGAAGGTGGAAGTGTTCCTGCAAGGCATGGGACATGTGAGCTGTGCGGTTTAGTACAGTACTAAATACGTGGATTTTAACATGGCAAACATTTTGCTGACTCTGGTCTAATTTCTAATAACCTGACTAAAACCTACGAGAGAAGCCTCTGTCCAGGAATAAAGTCCTTCCTAGCACACACAAGAGCGAGAGTCAGTAAGTCACTTACCTCATCACAGGCATGCTAGTAGAATGCTGTATTGATCGTATACTACCGGTCAGCATTAAGGAAGAGAGGACAGAAGGGTCAGGCAGCAATTAGTAGCGAGTCAAAGAAAGAGAAAAAGCCACAATCTGCTTTACATTTACTTTTTTTTGCAATAGAGAGAATACAGATGCTGATTACGAATGAGCTTTGTGGGTAAGACTTTAATCCACAATGCTTTTGAGGCAACATTATCTGTATTTCTGACATAGATTACACCAGCACTGGAAAAACTCATTTTCCTGGTTAAAATAATCAGGTCGGTAAGAGTGAACTGACAGTAAAAAGAAAGGCTTAGAAGTGTTTGTCTAGAGAATCAGTGCAACTCTGTAGCAACTCACATGGGTTATACCAGATTCAGCAGCGTTATACTGAGCTCAAGCATTCTCAAACACACAGACTGCTGGAAGGCTGATGGAGATTCAGAGAAGTGGCTTTACTTTTGGAATGTAAAAATCCAAGTGGAAACATCTAAGTTGAGTGAAATGCATGTGTAACATGATATATTTGCAGTTACTTTACAACAGTTTTGTAGCACATCTTATACCCCAAACAAGTGATTATATACAGCATGCAACATAAATAAACTACTGGTCTGCCATAACAGTTATCTACAATTCAACCTTTCAACTATTTTAGTGGTTACTAAACTGGCATACTGCAGACAAGACACAAAGCAAGCTCTAAAAAGAACATGCACTGACACCCAGATGTAGAGGACAGCTGGCTGTGGAGGGACTGCAGCATGAAAAAAAAAAAAAAAAAGAATTACACTGATAAATGTAACCCCATGCAAAAACATCAAGGGTTTGTTTACACCTCGCATCAACATGCTGTTTTCAGTGACTGGATAACGTTCAGATTTCACTTGACCTCATAAAATAGGAACTGAGATGTAATCAGAACTGACAGGTGGTCAGTGATGGATGTTAGTATAATCCGAAATAATTACAGAAATATAAATGCAAAATTTTATGTAAGTGCATACAATTATGTAAGTGGAAGTGTGTCTTCCGAGTGCTGAAATGGTGAGACAATAAACAATTAAATGATTTAGGATAGGAAAAGTGGAAGATGATGTATACACAATACTGGAATAATCTCCTTACACCCTGGACTGATCAAAGCTTCAAAATCAGACTTGTCAGTTTGTACCGTGGTGGGGAAAAAGTAAATGGAAGTTAAATATAAACTGATTTTTTTATGCGACAAAGTACATTCAGTTTGTTCCTGGTCACACTGGAGACAAATTTTAGTGATGAAAATGTTTAAAACATTTAGTGTTATGAAAATGTATCAAGATCTGGACATAAAACATATTAATGCAAGGCATAAACCGTCCTCAAGAGTATTTAGCACTGATACTGATAAATGCTGCATCCACATGACGTTCCTTATCAAGGTTATCTTACCTAAATGAATTGGAAAATGACTGTAATCTGTAAATGTCACAGACTGCATTAGCAAACAGAAAGTGGTCTCCAAACAAATAATGTGATACCAATGTGAAGGCTACTACTGCTGATGGTGGTTTATGAGATCTACGGCCACTGCCAGGTCCAAATTAGTGATGAATAAAGCTCCATTCTTAAGTTCCCTTGTTTGTGCCCAGACAAGAGGTGAGCAATATGTAAAAATATAACCACGATACTTCAAGAAATTTTCACAATATGTATTTTTTCCCCCCACACTAAGAGCTACACAAACAAAAAACAACCAGTAGTGCCATATTTAAAAATACTATTAACAAACTATAAGTATAAATGATTATATATGATTTGTATCACACACTGCACTGCACAAAATCCAATAAAAAAGAGTAATTATGCTTTGTTTGTAATGAAACATGCAGTTGGTCAGTGTTCTTAAACTACTGTTGAAGTAATGAAACTCTCAGAAAAGCATATTCAAACATTAATTTGTTACAATAACACTAATGTAATGCTAATTTGTCAGTAATAATCTAAAGTATATACCACACAGTAATGACAGGAACACCACATATTAGTATGCCTCATTATTAGTAGGAGTTACTGAATTCCATTTCTTAAGGTGTGAAAAAACAACCAAGGGCAGATTAAAGGTGTGTAATGCCTTCTATGGCCAGGCTGTCTCTGCCTGCTCTGTCTCACCTGACATCCTCCAGCTTCCTGGTGATAGCTGAGCCTACACTGGAGAACGCTGCTGTAGCCTTCTGTCCCGCTTGGGACAGTGTCTCTGAGGTTCTCTTATACCTGCAACACAAAAGATAAAAGACTGGGCATTTTCAAACCACTGATATTGGGCCTAAAGCAGTCACAAACGTTTAAAAAAAGGGTTTTAATTTTTTTTTTAATTAAACAGGTGAGTCATATTTGTTTTTAAAACGATTAAGTTAAACAAATATTAAGATGTGCTCCTCCATATTGAACAACAAATGCAGCAGAATGCAGGTTGTGCAGCCCAGTGACAGATGGGACTGTTCCTATGAACTGACAAGAGGAAGAGCCCACAGGGCAGAGGCAGTCAGGAGGGCCCTTACGCTGTAGAAGTGGTGACTTCTTGCCAACTCTTGCTCAGGTTCTGCTTGAGCTCGTTGAGAGTGGTAATGCCCAGCTTCCGCTTGATCTCTGCCAACTGTTTCTCCTTCGATGCCAGCACTTGAGAAAGGGTCTGGATCTCCTCCTCCACCTACAGAGCACAGGAATCCAAAACTTACCTAAAGGCAAAAACCTTGGCTGGAGAGTGATAGTGATTGCAGGTCATTTGAAATTCCATAGTGGTTCTCTCTGCAAGGCCTAACATAAAACCTAACAAAATAACAGCCTTCACCTATTTCAATTAGTTCAGTATCTAAAGTGAAGCAAAATGAGCACCTATTTCAAACCGGGCTTATTTAACCTTCTGAAATCCATACATGTACTACAGGGCTGCCCAAAGGCCTCAACATTACAGTGCACACCGTCAATTACTTGCAACTAGGTCAGAAAGAGAAACTGACATTGAACAAGCTTATCAGCATGCTATGCACATTAACCCACGAGCTGCAAGTCCTTGATCTTATGTCTGCATTCAAACAATAAAAGAAAAATATAACAAACAGCTTGAAACAGTTAAGGATTCTGCTAAGAACTATTAACCTTAACCAGTTCATTGCGTAGCTCCTCTTGCTCCTCTTCAGTAAGGCCAGTGCTAGAGGCAGCCTGTCCAACTGTGGTTACAGCATCCTCTCCCACTTCAGGGATGGAGTCTGGTCTTGGAGTACCTGCTGAGACACATATAAATAGCTAGGTTCAATGTAGGGACACAGAAGGGACCATTTACAGACAGCTGGTGTTTAGGCTTACTTTAAACAGAGGAAGAATGCGTTAATTTATTTGATGGGCATCAAATGTGCAGCGCAATTGCTTGTACTGGACAACTGTAACAAGGAAATTGTGACATGTATGGCATCAGATTTCAGTCATTGAAAAACATGGAAAGAAAAGTGGGGGCAGGCCTTGGAAATGGGGGACTTTGGGCAGGAACCATGTAATTAAAAATGTGGCCTTCAAATGAAAGACAGCAGCCCAAGGACATATACAAACATGCTGGGTTAGCACACTTTTTTATACCCTGTCTTGGGTTACGCTGGCAATCATGAGTACTCGGACTGACACGGTCACTGGAAATGCAACATAAATATGAAAACCTCGGGAAGGAGTCTTTCAGACAGCTACAGCACTGTCTGTCAAAAACAATTAGAGGATAAAACTGACAGCACCCAGCTGTCAGATGTAAGGTGACATGTAAAGAAAATGCCCATGTAGAAATCTCTCAGAGATCAAGGATACAGACATCTATTCTTAGAGGAATGATCTTACACATGCTCATTTTGGAGATAAAGGGCACTAGTATGGAAACTATCCAGTAAACCTGCTTTAATTATGCTTAGCAATGCACTTCTTACCCACTGTCTCTATCTCAGCCAGCGATAAGAGAGAAGTCTTATCAATAAAATATTTTTATGTTAAACTGAACAATGCTTATGTTAGATTAAGACTGTAGTGGTTGATCAATAGCACTGAGTTAGTGTATGACCTCAAAACCTCTCCCCAAAATCCCACCCTCAACTCCCACAGCATTCCATCAGTCCGCCTTTATAAGCAGCACCTAGCTACCATCTCTAAGGAGTGAGCAGAGGAGGAAAAAGAAACAGCCAAGTGGGAACAGCTATCACAGAATCTGCAAGATTAAAATTAAACTCATACCATCCAATTTGGTGAAACTGAAGAGAACGCGCACCTTGTGTTAGTGCCATGTGAGTCATATTTTAGGACAAACTGGCGTGCTACGTCCCACATCATCTTGCTCAAGCAGTAATTACCAAATTTTAATGACACATATAGTACACCCATATTTTGAAATATGAGCAAGTTCAAACAGTCAAGGCCTTAAACAACTTGCAGAGATGAAAGACAAAACAGTTTATCAAGAGCTTCCGTCTCTCTTCTGTGGGATGTGCTGGACAGTCTAGTCCAATTAATGGAGGCCTCACCTCACAACTTACAGGACTTAAAGGAACTACCACTAATGTCTTGGTGCAGATACCACATCAAACCATCAAGGCCTTGGGCCAGAACTGTTTTAGTGACATGAGAGAGACCATACACAATATCAGGCAGGTGGTTCAAATGTTTTGGCTGATAGGTGTACTTCTTTCATACTATTTAACAAGATGAGCCTCTTTGGCACCTCACTAAAATGACCCACTTTAGCTGCAGGCAGTGTCTTTTCCCTCCTCACTCTTGCTGCATTGCAGCTGAGATCTTTAATGGCCTGTGGCACTTCTGAAACTAACTCACTCACATGCGAGATGTTTTTTTCTCCCTGCACTACAGAGCTTTGATGATGAAGAACTCACCACAGAACTGCAGAACTGACTGTAAACAAATAGCCAACAAATGGAAGGGATCTAGCTTTTATCATTAGCAAGACATATACATTAACTCTCAATCCTTTTCTTTTCAAAATAGTATGATTAGCATCCTTTGTCGGACACCCACATGAAGAGTCATTTTAAAGAATGTTAATGGTTCAGTCAAGATTTCAGTGAAAAGTAAAAAAAAAAAAAAAAAAAAAAAAAAAGAAAAACGGGCAATTTACTACTGAATCATAATACATGTGGACAAACACTTTAACTATTTAACCCTCCAGTCTGAAAAACCAAAGCCTTCATAGTGTACTACAAAATTAAAAGCAGGCATTTTCAGATGTATGTGTTCGTCTGGCATGGAATAAACATGGGTCATGATTTTCAAATATTTGAATTCTTGATGTGTCTTAAAATATGTATTTTTCCTTATTTAAAGCCACCATCATCCCCTAGTGCACTCACTTGCTACACAAATGAGAGATCTTTGAATATCAGTCTAATTGTTACCGGTGATTGTTGAACAGTATTCTTGCTTGGAATACACATCCCTAGCACTAACCCAACTAAATTATAAATTCATTCCTGCTCCTTCAGCATAAGGTACAGAATAAATAAATTACAGGGGTTTTTCTGTGCTATTTTCAAATCCACACTCTCTAATTGAAAGTTGGTCAATTATTATGGTCCAAGTTTAAAATGATTTCCATTGCGAGACCTGTGCTAACATTGTTTTAAAACATGAATACTTTGAAACAGAGAACACCGCCATTAGCTAAAGAAATGTTTCATTACACATAAATTCAAACATACATTAAAACATAAGTTGCCTGATGCTTTAGAACCTCTTTTGTAGATATGGGTTTAATGAAGATCTGATAAATAGATTACAAAAGGCTTACTGGATTATTGAATCATTAAAAAAATGTTTCAGCCAATTAAATGCACCATATCCATTCACGGGCATGAGCAATGACCCCCCTCTGTCTAAATAATCAGATTTACAGAACAGCATCTTCTGTTAAAATTACATTAGCAGGACTCACTATACTTGAATTCGTAATTAACATTTAAATGATATTACATATTTGCCAACGTGCTGCTTTGTCACTGTTCACAGAAACAGGTTCAGTCATTACAATCTGCGTAGAGTGAAAAGATGTATACAGGCCTACTATTTGGATACACATCAACTGAAAACATGGCCAGTGTTGGTTAAATGGTCATGTCCTGCAGCTCTAGCATGGCATTAAAAGGCAGTTGAAGAGGCAGATCTTTGGAGGGCTTTGTTGAGAGCAGTCCTTAGAAGCACAGTATTGCCACCTGGCTGTCATTTGTACTTGACAGGAACTAACAGCAACAGAGTTAAGCCAACCTGCTACACACTTATTCTGCAAGTACTGAAAGGCAGCGCTTGCCCTGCCAGCCCCCCAAGTCTACGTCACATTCCCAAACTCCCTCACTTAAAGGGCCCATTGTGATATCTCATGAGTATAAGGGGCCACTTTTCTTTACCTTACTTTAATCTCTGCTCTGATCAGATGCCCCGTTTTGTGTCTCATTCAAAAAGCAGTCCAGGCCGAAACGCTTTTGACTCGATGCAGTGTTCTTTGCACTGTCACAGCAAATTCTAATATGGACTCCATTTATAGGCTAGATGAACATTCTGAAACAAACAGTGTCTAGAATTTACAGCAAATTGAATCTCATACAAAAATAAAACATCAGTCAAAAGCATGTTTAGACAAAAAGCAAATGTTGCAATCAATGAACCAATGAACATAACTGAATAGCCACTATTTATCATTGTGCAAACTGAGTCATGCTCATTTAAGATAGTCCTATACACTCTATCTGATAATACACACACAGCACACACATATACATACACAAAAGTAGGTTACCTTTGTATGGCAATGCTGGAGAGCAGGGTGGAGTGAAGTTCTCTTTAGGGGACAGGTAAAGGTAGCTGGTGTTAACCCCTTGTTCAAAATCGAAAGGAGATTTGTAATCCTCCACAGGATCCATTCTGCCAACATTCAGGAATTGTCCAGAATGAGTGCATGTGATTGGCCATGTGCTGCTGTTGCTCCTGTTCACTGGATTATTTTGTCCACTCCTCTTCCTCCTGCTCTCAAAATGTCTGTGTGTGTGTGTGTGTGTGTGTGTTTCTGATGCTGCAGTGCTAGATAGCCCACCGTTCCCTGGGCTGCTGTTGGCTCACATGACAAGCAGGCCAGTAAGCGTCATGTTAATGAGTTACCTCTTTACAGCACAGTGTTTCAGTCACATGTGGTGGCTTCCAGCTGGTATCTGGTAGAACTGCCGTCATTTCCCGCTAAACATCAGAACGAAGCTTGTGTACAAAAACGGCGCAAAAAAAGTAAATAGATTACAAAAGGTTTACTGGATTATTGAATCATTAAAAAATGTTTCAGACAATTAAATGCACCATATCCATTCACGGGCATAAGAAGGCCAAAATACGTCTTTGTAGTTGTCTTCTCCTGCTCGGGGCAATGCTTCATGCCCGGCCCCCTCCATCCATCTTGTCTTTCAAGGTAAAAGGCAATCCATTTGTCTCTTAGTCACATGATGCTTGGGCAGGCCCATGAAAAGGATTCCATAATCTGCGCTGGCCGAGATTACAGCGCTAATCCATTTCAAACTGACTCAGCCCACCACTGAGCTGTGTGCTGGGATCTGTACACCCCATTATAGGCTATACTGGACGTGCTCAGTCTAATGCAGAGATTTCAAATGATGTCCTGATATACACATCAACTCACTGTCTCCTCTACTATAGCCTTAGAGCCTTAGAGCATAACAGCAGACACAGGGGCAGTTACATCACATTTTACTGGAGCAGCGCTCTGTCCCTGAAATGCTTAGCTCAGATATCAGCCAACAGAGGGGCCAGCAGTATAGTATAAGAGCAACAAGACTTGTACTTTTACATGTGTGAGAAATCATTCTTAAATCTAATAATACATTTTATCATAACAAATGAAAGACGTTCCAGATTTCATCATACATTTAAAATTGAGTGTAATCAATTTATTAAAAGTTCAAATTTCATAAACATTTAATACTGAGTTTATTTAAAGTTACAGAGTAATAGCACTTTTCTACTTCCCTCTCTTATGCATGTGGGGAATTATTGAATATTCCCCATCTTGGCTACAGAAACGTAATTCACCAAGAATACTTGGAAACTACCAGAAATACCAAGAAATAACAAATAATTGCTTTGCACCGATGTCATCTCCGAGGGTGTTATAAAATGGGAAATTGGGAAATTGATAAAATTAGACTGTATTTGAAAAAAATATAAACAAGTACAGATTTGTGATAAAATTTAAACACACACACACACACACAAAAAAAAAATCAGGTATATCTAATAATGTACCCGTATTCTTGACAACAGCTGAAAACCAGGTTAAAGTAGAACAAGGAAATGAACCAGCAAGTCAAATATGTGCACAAGGGAAACAGCACATTTTTCCTTTTCCTAAAGACGTCTCTACATGCTCAAAAACAGGTTAATGCAGTTTCACTGTTTTGCCTATTTTCCCACTGTTCTGTGCACCATTACAACCTACTGGCTTTTCTTGGAACTTTAAGTTAGGATTAGGAAGTATTGCCCCAACAACTTTCAGGCGGGCCAATGACAATTACTAATGCCAACAATTACTAATGTATGGTGTGATTGCAATTAATTATATTAATCAACATTAAAAAAAATGCAACACAGGAGGTATCAAACCAAATGATACAGGTTGTATCCATTACCACGAGTTAGTTCATCCAATATCTGTATCTGTATTAACAAGCAAACAAATATGATTGACTACACAATAAATGGAGGATGAAATCAATACATGGACTCCGAAAATGGAAGGAAAAAGTCCATCAGATAAAATTTATACCACATATTATTGCTTCTCCAAAGGGAGATTAAATATTTAACATCTTTGTTTGGAACTACTCTGACACACTGAAAGCTAATAAACTAAGCAGCACCAGTGGAACAAATGCAATCAATCATAGTCACTCTGGTACTATGAAGGTAAAATAATAATTATGTTTTTGCTCTGCTGTCATTCCCTACAGCATAACAGCCTTTGTTACTTCCCTCTTCCCTGAAGCCTTATAAGGTCTGGCATGGTCTCCATTCTAGTGTTTTCCCTATTTAGCCCTACAGCACTCAGATGTCAGATGGGGGGGGGTTGTAATTGTTTTCTATTACACATGTTACAGTAAACCTTGGATAAAAACGAAGTGCAATATTTATTTACCATTGTGTTAGAAGAAACATTTCAGGAAGCCCTAGTTTTAAAGTTTTATTGATCCCAGAGAAACTTGCTTATGCTACAACTGCACAGACACACGGAGACGCAAAGACAAAACAATATAAAATATAGTAACAGTCAAGTAACAGTCAAAATAAAACTCTCCAGAAATACTCAGAAAATGCTTAGTAGTAAACACACCATGTTGTGTACAAAAAATGCTGTGGTCATTAAGAGAGGTGGATATAAATATTGTGGATACGTAAAATTACTGCTGAAGTTTACAAGTTAACACAAACAGCGGTTACTTAGTCCCAGCTATGAATTAGTGCACCAGCAGTGCCGTTGCTGTATATGAAAGTTCAAACACCCGGATATTTGTCTTTCAGACAGGTCCTTGATGGCTTGAAGCCAGAACCTGCATCACTCAGTTTTCAGATTGCATAACAAAAGGTATGTACACACACACACACACACACACACACACGCACAGATGTTGAAATGTAGGCTTTGACACACCCATGCTGTTATCCGGCCCAACTGAGGCATGATCAAATTAGATTGCGAAAGTCCTTTCTCAACTTTTTGGATTGCAGCCTCGCTGCTTTATAGCAAGTCCAAACACATCACATACAGTGTTTGCATGGGTATGTGGGCTGTCCCTTTTTCATCATTGTCTCCTTTGTAACTTCTCCATTCAAGTTTAGTTCTGCTTAAAAGGAGAAGTGGGCATTGCAAGAGGAAGTGAAGCATAATCACATTATTGTTTGGGCACGGTCATTTTTCTAACTGTACAAATGACCAATTACTACCAGAGTTTCTCAACCTTTTGTTAACCCCAAAACAGTCAGTATTATCAAGATGTCAGTAAAGACACAAAAAAATCGTATGACTTAATAAATCACTGTCTGAATTCACAACTGAAAAATAGGAAAACAAGAATGTGCTCTACATGTTACCTCTAAGAGATCAAGATGTTTTTTTCCTCAAAACTAGGTCTCGTGTGACTTCCATTTACTTCCAAATAACCAACACGCCGTCCAGGAACAAAGAAGACCCTTAAAAGGTCTTAATATACCACAGCATCTCATCAATTAGCACATTATTCCCAACATACCGTGTCACATGATTAGGCCAAAATAAGAATCATGGGATTCCTTGCAATTCCACACTAGTCCTGTCCATGCTACATGGACGCATTAACCCTCAGAGGTTCATCTGTTGCGGCCTGGACAACTTCCTGTGACAAGCCATCACAGGGTGGCAGAAAAGGTCAGCATAAACACCATGCCTATTTTAGCTTCTACAATCTGAAAGGCGGAGCATCTCAAGTGAGATGTGTTAGCCAAACATTTAGGCTTACAGTAGTGTCCTTTTGTCTAAGGACTCACGGCACATGACGCATTGAAAATAGTCTTTCAAAAAAAACAAAAACAAAAATTCTTCCAACGGCAATTGAATTATACAGGAGGGTTTAACATTTGCCTTCTCTTTTTTCTCCCATTACAAATCAGTTTAAGTTGCGGCTCTTTCGTGCAGACATGCTTCTTTTCCTGCTAAAAGCTGCTAAAGACCATGATTTCAATGGTCATCTCTGTCCTTAGAACCTTTTGTACACCAATTTGCAGTTTCTTCACTTTGTGAAATGTTTCTGCTGATGATAAGTGTGACTTGTGCTTTCTCAGTTTTAGGCTGACAACTAACTCACGGCTAACAGCAGCAGGGGGTCTGAAAGACAAAGAGGGGGTCTAAACGATAGAATCTGAAGATAAGAATGATTTCTGTAACACTGGTTATGTCCCTAGTACAGGGGTTGTGAACTTGTGTTACAATACTTGTGACAATTGATGACAATTGTATTAATATGACGACAATTGTATAACAACATTAATTATGATCTAATACTGAAATTTGATATCTAGAGCTTTATAGCTCTAAAACCAGAGCTCCTTTTGCTTAAACATTATTGTTGGCAGTGGTGGTGGTATATGTAAAGTTACATTAGACAGCAGGAAACCACACAGCAATTCTAATGAAAAGAGCAAAAATATACAAATACTGCATAAAATGTAAATGTATTCCAAAGTTCATTTGAAATGTTGTAAGTAGGCCTCACATAAAAACAGACGTAGGTGTATAAATTGCTATGGCAACTCAATGTTTTGAAAAACCTTAACAGATTGAGTGCACAGCAATGCAGTATCATCTACAAGTAAATAGATTTCTATACACAAGTTCAAAAGCAATAAGGGAAGTTCCAAAGGTGGGAAAATGACAACTCCTTTGTACGTTTTTCTAAAGTGAACTGCATGATCTGTGTGGATACATAAGTATCTCTGTTTTAAAGCAGACTGCAACATTTTTTTTCCTTGAATTCCTTGATGGCACACATCCACAGCAAAATGTGTCGAAATGAGAATACACTGGGTAAAGAAAGTTTGCAAAATTAGGACTCAGGATTTGAGACTTGTCTGAATTGACTTGAGGCTCAACATTTGCTTGTATTTAATTGGGACTTGATGTGACTTGAGTCTTAACTGTTATTTGCAAGTCAACTTAAGCAGTTTCCTCCGGGATCAGTAATGTTTTCTGATTCTGAATCAGTGACTTCTAACCTCTGCTTAGCACAACTAATTGACACGCACAAAAGACTACTAGCTACTTTATACAAAACTTTTTTTTTACTGTTTGTACCAATGTCAGTGGTGGGTAAATAAACACTGATATGACAAGGGGAAAAAAGATTTCTGGCCTGATTAAAACTGCTTCCTTAAATATTTCCCTTTTATGTGGGGGGAAAAAAATCTGATAAATTTTAATGTTAGCATACAGCCACACGAAAATATTAAAATATAAGCATAATTTACTCTATACATGAAAACCACTTTTTCTTATAATACTAGTGTTAAAAGCAATTTTACATGCTGAAAAGATTGGGAGCTTGTTCGCCACTTTGGAAACGTTCTATTTAACAGACTCCACGGGGCATCCTGTTGGAGCATAAGGAAGACCATGGCAGCAGATTACACAAGGCCCAGGGTGAAGGCTGGTGTTACAGCGCCTTTGATCATAAAGGCCAAACTTTCTAAACACTCTTCAGGAAGGTGTGCTAAACACAAGCATGTGTTCCACCAGACCCACACAGAGCATCATGAAACAGAATAAAAACAAAAAGAAGCACAAACACTGAAAACTAGATAGTAGTAATGCGTCAAGCCATGATATTAACTTTTCTTAGCTGGTAAAACAACAAAACTTTTTTTATAGACAGGACAAATGTTTAAATACCTTAAAAGACGTCTCTCTCCATTATTATCAAAAATTCAAGCGGCAGACAGGTTTTAGAGGAAGACAAAGCTTGTCCTACAAATGAAAGAAGCACTGTTCTAGTACAAGCCTGAACATTTCACACTATACCCACCTAGACAGAAGTGAACACTACTTTTTACATGTAGTATATATTTCTCTACAGTATTCAATAACATTTAAAAATATACAAAGACCTTTTCAGAAATTAGTGTACTAAGTATTAAGAATGGTTTTGAAATGCTCACTAATGGAATTCACCTGCTAGAAATCTCAGACAGTTTAATTATTTGCACAAACATATGATTAAATTCAGCTAAATTTAATTTAAAGCAATTCTGGTCACATACACTACAGTGACTATAAGAAAAGTCTCGTTCTCTCTCTCTTTTATACACACACACAGACGCACACAAAATCAGAACCAGAAAAGGCCAGAAAATGAACAAGAAGCATAAAAACACTTTAGTAAAATGTAGCCAACCAAGAAAACTTTTTGGGAGAATGCCTGAAATATTTTTCAATCTAGCGCTCAGATCGCCTCACAAAAATGTGCCCAACATAAACATATAAAACAAGCATTCAAGCCCATTTAGTTCTGACCATCTCACTGGACGGACATAAAAGCTATTAAATGCTCCAGCTGCACGCAGTGAAGACATTCCAAATACACCACAGGTCTGAGAAACCTTGAGACAATGGAATTTTCCACCAGAACGCTGACAAATGAATTCACAGGTAACTAAGGGCAACTATAAAGATAAGAAACAGCCATTTCTGTTGGCTCTCACTGCAGCTGCTTGAAACACACCACCACATAACAACTGTGTTTACTCATTACTGTGTTACTGAAGCAGCCATGCTGACCATAATCACTAGTGCAACGATGAAGTATTTTCCCCCTCCTGATATCATCTCTTTTGCAAATTTGTCACACTATAAATGGTTGCAGGCTTTTATAAGACAAATCAAAAATAAGAAGACACAAAACATAGTTTTAAATGGTAATTTTATCAAAGGCAAGAAAAAAAGTTATGCATCACCTTAAATCACCCATGTGAAGAAAGTGGTTGTGCCACCTTTAGCAGCAAGAACTGCAACCAAAATACTTCCTGTTAGTGGAGGCCAGTCTTTCATATAAGGATGGGGAAATCTGGCCCTCTTCTTTGTAGAATTGCTTTAAAACATTGGATGGCTGTCAAGCATGAACCATCCGCTTAAGGTCCTGCCATGGCATCTCAATAGGGTTCAAGTCAGGATTTTGACCAGGCCACTACAAACAATTCTTTTGAACTATTCAGACTTGTTCTTGTGCATTGTTTTTTTGCTGTTGCATAACCTAACTGCACTTGAGCTTCACACCACAGAATGATGACCGAACATCCTGTAGAAATTTCTGGTAGACAGCCGAAGTAATGGTTCCGTAAATTATGGCGAGTCGCACTGGCCCTGATGCAGCAAATTTTTCCCATGCCATCACACTACCACCACCAAGTTTGACTGTCAGTATAACATTCTTATTGTGGAATGCTGAGTTGTTTTTTTTTCCAGATATAACAGGACCACTTTTTTTTTTAAAGTTCCACATTTGCTGCAACAGTTTACAGAACATTGTTCCAAATGGCATGGGGGTCATCAGGGTTTGTTTTTGGCAAATGTGAGATGAGGATTTATGCTCCTTTTGGCTGGCAGTGAAATTTAAACACTTCACACAATCACAGAGTGGTAGTTAGTGTTTGTTAAATTTTTCTCTTCAACCAATGAAAGGATAATTTAATACCTTGTTTGAACATCTGAAACAAGTGTTACAAATATCAGAAATTAAAGACATTTTCACGGAACTGTGCTCAGATCTTATCATGTAGAAACAGTGAATCACAATTTTCTGTTCATATTAAACCTAAATATGTAGATTCATACCCAGGTCATGCAGGGGCTGCAAAACGTATCAGTGCCGAAGACAAACTAATGTTTTATACCTAATGCTTTAAAATGAGCTAAGAAGGGGCTTAGAATTAGGGAAATAGTAAATGACATACTCACATCATTCATTTCAGCATTTATGTATTATTCCATGCATGCAATATAGTCAATGACGCAAATCAAGATTCAGCAAAACAGTTAAAAAGAGTTTCTGCTGTTTCTCCAGTTGTGTCATGGCGCAAAAACAACAAGAAATAAAAGTAATGAATAAATTAACCTAAGCACAAACTATGGAGGAAGTGTAACTTTGGTATAAGCTCTTATTTCAAGCAAACAAGATGTGGGGTTTAATTTAATTATATCTAATTTAATTGCGGCTAATTATGTGAAAACTACAATATGAACAAATACATAAAACAATACTCCAGGATCCATAAGCCGGTATATGGTTGGGCTGACCAGTATCAATAGAGCACTACAGAATTTTACAAGTACATAATGGCTACTTACATAATATTGACTTCTGCATTAATAAAGTTACTTAATTTGTGCTTCTGGTATGGCTCAAAACTTAAACACAGGTCACTGCTTCAGAGCAGAGGAACTGGTAATGTTTACACCTACAGCTCCTTTGTACACTGGACAAATAATATGTGCCTCTGCCTTCATCCTGCAATCTGCACAGTTAAAATAACTGTGGTCCTTGTGCATCATCTGCAGTGAGATGAGAGTATGCAAAAACAAGGAACCGGCAGATGGCTTCCCTGCATGACTTAGCCGAGGGGGGGGCATAGAGAGACACAAGAAAGGATGCTCTTCGAACCACCAAACAGGAGGAATGACGATAAGCAGGCTCTTCAGGAGCAGGCAGTAGGGTGAAGCAGAAAGAAGGTTAAAAGAGGACTAATAAAACCTGCTGATAGTGACACATGCAAATTTCATTAGTACTTCTCCATATTCAAAATATTTTGAAACGATTTATGGAATGATTAAAACTACAAGGTAAAACTGTAGGACAAAGTTGAAACTAGTGGAAAATTTTATTTTTAATATTTAAATAAGGTTTCATTTGAGTCAATAAAGTATCACTATTATCTTCTTCAGATGGTGGCTTTTTCTAAACCAACTAGCACCAAGTGATATTGTTACATTTCATATTTTCATATTTTAATAATCTGATGCTTTTTCAGTTTGCATTAATAAAGTTAATGATCTTGTGTGTCCTGATAACTCTGAAATTGAAACTATGTATAAAAATAAAGGGTTTTTTAACTAAACTGTTTTCCCCTGCATTATTCAGATAAAATGACAACAGAAAGCACCTTAGGCATGTAACATTAACCAGAAAAAAAACCTTACATTTATTTAGCTTTTATTTATCTTCAACTGTTTTCTCAAATCATTCTAAAGCACTCAACAAATGGCATTCACTGAAGTCAAATAAGTCTTTGTTAACCAACAATAGCAATAACCTTTTTCCTAAACTGAAAATCAGCTCTGTCATGTGATGCCAATATCAGTGCATCAGTATAGACAATTAATCACCAATCACAACTGGCAAGAAAAGAGATATAACCCTGTCAATCAAAACCATGCAGGTCACAGCTGGCTTGTGTTCAATAGTGACCAAGTCTAAGGGCACTGAATAAGTAAAATGCATAGCTGGTTTTGGAATAAGGACTCAGGACCAAGCCAGTTTCAGAGCTGTTTAATTTGGACAAATTCAGCACCCATGGAGCACATCAGGCCATGCAAAGTTAAACACGAGTGTGGAAAGGAAGCAAAAATCACTCTTTGTAAAATGACATGGTGAGCAAAAATCCTTTCAGCCTCCCAAGAAATATAACACTCTCTAGTATTACTCTGGACTCACCAAGCTTTTCACATAGTCATTGAGAAACATACACTTTATATATAGACCCAATACAAAGCACCAGCAAAACTATGTGTACAGTCATTGTTATTCAGCATTTCACATACTGTGCTGCACTAAGCCCAGTTACACAGTATTAACTGTGTTCTCTTTGTAATTATGTTCAGTAGTTCAGTAGCCATTATGTACTAACATGTTTCCACAATACTCTAAGAAAAGCATTCTGTGACATAGTATACTATGCTTTATTATTAATAAACTGCCCACCCCTAACTCAAGGTATGCTGCAAAAATAACTTCAGCAATTAAAGTCTATGCAATCAGTGATACATTTTTAATCATATAAAGGATAGTGAAAAATACCTGTTTATTAAACAGCATACTCCAGAAATATGCCTGCCTACAGTACAGTTTCAAGTCCTGAATTGTAATGGAAAGACAATATTTGGTCAAGAGATACAGTCAAGTGAGAAAAAGGGGACACAATGCCACAGCTGCAATTGCTTAATTTATTACAATCTAACCCATTAATTAATTACATTCTGCAATATGAGTATGACTGTTTTTTGGTTTGTTTATTTTATTTTATTTTTTAAGGCAGATGCATGGGGGGAAAAGTCTCAGAACACATTTTACGTATGAAAACAACCTACTAAAACCTCAAATCTAAATATTGTCTCACAGCTTCTAACCTTCAATCATTAGCAATGACAACATGACCAAGCACCTGCATCACTTAGTTGCTTGAGAATCAGTGAACATGGTCCAATCAGAGACATTTATCCCATTTCCCTGTATGTGATGTTTTCTACTGACATGACAAACTAATGAGTGACTGAAGTAGGAAATCCACTAACAAAAAACCATAAACTGATGGAGGGACTCAAACATATGTTTTCTCACGTAAGCAAATCTGACCTTATGTCAGAACATGCTGCAGTTAAACCTGACAAACTATCAGTTAAACATATCACGCATTCTGAAACAACTAGTTTGAGATTATTACCAAAAACATATCATTTATCTGCCCGTATGTAAACAGACTGATGTCAAAAACCAAAGTTTTTAAACTTCCTTCCTCATTGGTTTAGTTGCAAGACGTTCCCAAAAAGCTTACATCAAAGATAAATACATCAAAACAAAAGGCAACAAACACACTTTTGAGCTCATTTTCATCCTCAGCAGGTAAGATGATTCTGTTAGCCAGGGGTGGCTAGCTGGACCTAGCTGGCTAACCTCAGCTCAGCTAACTTCAGAGAGGAACAGATAGACAACTCAGTTTTTCTTGCCCGGCGGGGACAAGCATGTGCACATAGCATACAAACAACTTCTGAGATTAACTTTTCTTCTAAGTTACCTTGTTCTGACTCCTCCATCCTGCAGTAATCTCCTGAGTGTGGGTGTTTTTCTGTCTGCAGCTGCTCTCTTCCTCCTCTCTTGGACAGTTCGGAGCTGCACGCGCTCTCACTGCTGAGGTGGGGCCGCCCGGTGACGTCATCGCGCAGAGCACGTACACATGTAAACAAAAAGAAAAGGAAACAGGCACGTGGTCCCACAGAGGAGCTCCTGCTTTAAAGTGGCTCTGACAGACAAAACGACAATAAAGAGAAAACCAACAATAAAGAGATATTATTATTGTTGTTATTATTAACCATAATAGTGGTAGTAATAGTAGTAGTAGTACACTGTAGTAGTACGAGTATTAGGACATCTCTGTTTTGGGGTAAGCCCCTTACTTCCAGCGAACGGCAATCTTAATGCTTCAGCATACCATGACATTTTGGGCAACACCCTGCTTCCAACTGTTGATACAGTTTTGGGAAGACCCTTTTCTATTCCAGTATGACTGTGCCCCAGTGCACAAAGTAAGCTCCATAAAGAACTGGTTGGATGAGTTTGGTGTGGAAGAACTTGACTGGCCCGCACAGAGGCCTGACTTTAACCTCATCCAACACCTTTTGGATGAACTGGAATGGAGATTGCGAGCCAGGCCATCACTGCCTGACCTTACTTTATAACTGCTCTAGAGAATGAATGGGCACAAATTCCGACTGAAACACTCTAAAATCTTGTAGAAAGCCTCCCAAGAAGAGTGGAGCTGTTACAGCGGCGAATGTGGGACCAACTCCATATTAAAGCCTATGGATTTGAATGCAATGTCATTGAAATCCCTCTTGATTTAATGGTTAGGTGTCCCAATACTTTTGTCCATATAGAGTTATTGTGATTTTTGTTATTATGCAGCAAGACGTGCACGCACATTTTGTAGCTGCAGGTTGCATTGCTCTCTCGCTTGTCTAAAAGTCAAAGATCTTTTTAAAAATACAAACCCTGGAAGACATTTCAAGATTCATGAACTGTTGAAACGACTTTAAGTCATGCCCTCAACAGGAGGAGTCATTCCAGCTACATTTTATGCCAGATTTTGTGAAAACTCCTTTTGTGAAATGTTAGTTTTGTGTCACACCCCAACTGCTCCACAGAGAGGTAAAACGACCGGAGCAGGTCTGTCTGGCGCTGTGAGGTGGTCCGTAAATGTAAAAGTATAAAAAGCAGAGAGACCAGTCATAATTTGGATTCAGTTAACACGCACAGCACAATGTCATCATTGTATATATACCAGCATATATATCCATTTTTCATACATGTATATAGCCTATCCACTATGAACATATATACATACATATATTAACACATACACACACATACACATATTTACGTACACATAAGCTTCTAGTTTTATTTTGTTTTGTATTATTTGTATAGTGTACGTAATATATGTTGTGTTGTATAGCTTGTATTCTATAAGTTATGCTGCTCTTACTTTTCTCTTAACGCAAATGAGACCAATAAAGGGTTATCTTATATATATGCTTATCGTGGAAAAATGAAAATGTTAGGTTAAGTAGCTGCCACACCCCAAAAACGTTCAGCGGGCGAGGCTAGAAAACAGATAAAATGGAGAGAGGGGGGATCTAAGCGCTCAGCGCTTCCTTCTATCCTTATCAGACTTGAAACGAGTGCAGGATGTGGTTCCGAGTGGAGATTTTGATCGTCTTTGCACGATAGGTGGCGCTAAAGCACGGAAATAACTGTCATAACATAACTCTCCACTTTTACATCTCAGGAGATTATTTTTTCTTCAGATGGTGACTGTATGACACATAATATGTTCTATAGTTCGAGGGGAGAATAATAATTGTTATTATTATCATTATTATCATTGTTGTTGCAGTTACTATTCTTATATTTGTTATTATTATTGTTGTTGTTTTTGTTGTTATCATCATCACATGCAGTGTTTTCACAACAGAACGAATTATTTCGGACGATTAATTTCTGCTAGAAATGTATCCTGTGATAGAATTAGATTTTTCAGTAACAAATCTATAATCAATAAGGTTATTAGACACATTGTCAGAGCCTCTCTGTCCCTGAAACCGCGACACCTGCTGGGGGACAAACTGTACAGACACACTCCGGTACATACACTCACCTGAACGGTCAATATGGAAACTCCGGGGTAGAAAGTTTAGTTAATCAATTAAATGTACGAACACACATACACACGTGTTCATAAATAAATAAATCGCCCATTCAGGCACAAAACGGATTGTATTTTATTTACAACTACAAAAACATTAACACTACATTTCCATATATATATGGAAATACGTTTAGGCTGTGGGAATAGCCTCTGGGAATCAGATTGGGAAGCCTCAAAAATTCCCAAAGTGTATCAGCACCTGCGCCTCAGCGTCCATCTATTGCATGCGTCCTTGAGAGCGAAGCTGCAGCATATCAAAGGTGTCAAAACGAGCCCTGAAATAAACCCATCCAACTAAACTGGACTCAACAGGACATAAGCCGTCCACGAGGCCTATGTGAGCACATTTACATGTTTTCATACCCACTTTTGAAATATTGGTGGCCAGATAAAACGAATATTAATGCGTACTGACCGAACTATTAATTATAGGTAGAAACATGGAAAAGGTAGAGATATTAATATGCAAATACTGAAATGATTGGAACTTACTGATGGAAAACCAATAAGTTGGTTGATTTTAAAAATAGGTGTTAAATTCTTAAATCTATAAAACCCCAGTGCAGGTGAGAGCTACTGATTGCTTCTCCCACGGGCCGCGAGGCTGCAGAAAGCTTCGATAAACAGCGACGCCCCACTTCTCTGACTGCGTTTTGATTTTCTGTATTTAGAAAGTTTTAGACTTAGGCTCTCTCTTCAACTCTCTACGACAAAGCACACACGCGCATACATGTCTATATTTTTTATTTTGTTTATTTATGTATATTTTAATATTATTAATAAGTAGGTGGGTTTGGACAGGTGTTGTCTAAAAGCCACGCGCTCCTCCGATAAAAATATATTTTACCTAAACTCTCGGGTCTGCCTCCACCTGGTTTCTTTATTTCTCTCTCTGAAACACGCTCAGAATTTATGAAGTCTCTCTCCGGGATTGTACTCTACTCCTGGAGAGGGGACGCGTGCTCGAGAGGGAGGTGTGGGTGCCGAACACAGATGCCCCCCTCACTGTTTTACTTACCACCCCCCCGCCTTACAAGTGCCCCACGACCCCCCTCTCTCGGAGCGAGGTGCATTGTGGGGAAAGTCGTTGCCATTCGACCTCTGCGGGGCCTGCGCGGACGGAGCCAGAAACCTCAAATTCATTATGCCTTTAAAACCCTTATTTATTTCCGCATAACCTACATACTCTCTCCGGGAGGACACGGAGCTCAGACCCACGGTTCGATGCGGGATTTTCCATTTTAGACAACGATTTTTTTCTGTAATCGTCCTTAAGAGATTGAAAATAACCATATTTATTTAGATTACAAGTCGCAGGGCTGTATTTTACTGAGGAGAACATGTCCGGAGAGAGGAACCGCAGGTCTCTGGCGTTCCGAGGAGGCGGATCAGCCCCGGTCGGCTCCAGCGGTGTCCGGGCCAGCAACGGGAACAGCTGGGAGGCCCAGGCCTGGCAGGATCGGCATTTAAACGGGAGCAGGCCGGATCAGGAGGAGGACAGGGACCTGGGGGCGAGGGGACCGTCGCTGGCGAAGGTGGAGGGTGGCGGCTCCGTCAGCGACAGCACAGAGCCGGAGGCAGAGGAGGAGGAAGATCCGGAAGGGGGTCGATGGACAGCCGGGAAAGACGTTGACAGCATTGGCTGGACGGCCTCCTCTAACGCTGGAGGCGAGGAGGGCGATGGCGAGGGCTGGGCGTTGGGGAACGGTGTGAACAGCGAGGGCAGTGGCGCCACGGGCTCCGAGGACGACCGCGACCGGTGCTCCGCGGAGCGGGAGGAGCCGGGCTCCAGGAAGCCCTGGGTGGAGATGAGACCTCAGACGTTGCTCCAGAAACACTCGCTTTTCCAAGCCGCCTGGCTGCAGGAGTTCCCCTGGCTGAAGTTCAGTCGAGAGACGGGACTCATGTCTTGCTCCTGGTGTCACAACATCGCCACCAACGCGCCCGACGAGATCGTCAAAGGCACCCGAAACTACAAGCGGGCCCTGCTACTCAGACATCACCTGTCCTCAGAGCACGGCAGGAACGACCCCACCAAACAGGTACAGGTCCCTCTGACTTTCTGACTCTCTACATGTCACTCTGAAGCTCTTAGGAATCACACGTCCCTTTAAGCAGACAATGGGTGTTTTCGATTATTACCCATAAATCACATCGTTTTCAAAGCTGTCCATTGAAAAACGAATCGTTCTAACCGTTTCTCCAGCTCGTTAGCAAGGTTAGCCAGCTAAATAGTTGCTAAGCTAACTGCTGCCTAGTTGCTAAAATGGTTTAGCGTTGAAGCTAGCAGTACTGGTGAACCAGTTAGATTTGTGACTTTTACCAGTGACTGCTGTTTTGTTTGCAGTTATAAGGCGTTGTTGAGAGGTATTCTCATTCCTTACATATTTCCCGAAGTGTCTTAGGAATAGTATTAAACCGACAAATATGAACATTTCTGAGATATTTGGTAGCACTGTACTCAGTAGCCATGTCTATAAAACTCCCCAGCAAGGTCGGGGTGCATGTGTTATTAGACTGGTTGGAGAAGATTTCTGCTTCACTTATGACTTTCTAGCATTGCTTGTCTGTGTAAATGCCAGTTTGAGGTGATAGTGTCCTTAAACACTTCAGTTAAGTCGTAATAGCTACTGTTTTATGCGAAGGGGATACAAAGCATTGTCTTACGAAATATTACAACTGTAAGTCTCAGTCCAACATGTTTCAGGTAGACTGATTTTAGTCTGAGTTTTTAAGTGCGGCCATTGTTACCTTTTGTGTGTGTGTGCTTCCCATTTCTTTGTTTTGGACCAGTTTACTCCATGCATACATTACACTGCAATTATCAACCTTAGTTGCCTTGGTAACGGGAGTTGATTACCAGGGAGGTCATGATGGCAAGAGCTGGAACAGCAGGCTTTGGGGACCCACCCAACTAAACCCAACCCCCTCCTCTGCTGCCGGGCTGTAAAAGTGACCTCTGGCACATCTCATTTTCCCCTTTAGGGCACCTAAATCAGGGCCATTGTGTTAGACGGCTCTCCAAGATCCATTCGTCGCTCCATTTGGCCAGAAGTATCTATCTAAACAGAGTGTCGAGTGGCTGTTATGTTTTCTGTTTGGTATCCACCCGGTGGACCACTATGTGAGAGAGAATATAAATAAATGTAGTATATGACCTTCCGACCCCATGGATTTACCCCCACACTCTGAAGGGAACCAAGATCAATAGTGTGCCTGTGATCATTTTCAGAGTGTACATTTGGATGTGTCCTGAGCCTTAATGCTTTGTAATGAATCTTTAATCTGTGCCCTCATTAGGACAGAAGGCCCGTAGCCAGATGATGTGAATAAATGTTTAGAGATCTGATTGACAGGCTTTCTAAAGGCTTGTCTCTTAACAGAACGCGAAGTGTTCCAATTTTGATATGATAGTACTGTGATTTTGCTGAATTTGATTCATTTGTTAATAAAGTCCCTAAGGGTAGCATTGTGAGTGCAGCCAGTTGTTCATACTAATCAGGGTGACTTAAAGCGTTCCTCTAACTCAATTTATACCCTTCACTAATTAGGGAGGAAAGCAGTAGGAGGGATTATGGGCTCCTCCCTAGCAACAGAGGGGTTAAGACATGGTTTTAGATTAGCAGCAGCCATGACACTACTCCTTTCGCTCTGCTGTTTTTTTTCTTCATCACTTGCTTTTGTTGCTTAAATATTTGCTTTTCAGTAAGGCTAAAAAAGGTTCAAGAGGAGTGATGTCAATTCAGGCTGCTGTAAAAAAAAAAAGGTGGGCTAATACCATAGTATCAAAAAGGGGGTGGGGGGGTAACTTAGCAAAGAGTAGTGTTTAGGATATCTTTTTCTGGGAAAATAATATGCTAGGGTGCCTCTGCAGCAGGCCTGTTAGTCTAAGTAAGTTTTTTTTTTTTTTTTTTTTCGTAATTATGGCCTGTTGTGCTGATCAGCTGTATTTCAGACAATAGGCTACATTTTTTTGCTGATCCAGATCTGGTTCAGTCATGCTGTGGCTATAACTCAATTAACCAAATAGGTGGTATCTGGGTTGCCTCATTCTCGGGTCTGGCCATTGTCCTCAAAGTTGCCATCCCTTGCTTCTCTTGTTAGAGAGGCTTTAGAGGAGACAGTGGCTCCACCCATCCGCTGTCTGCCCCTTGTGAAATGTAGGCCTATGTGTATTGGGGGAAGAACTCTGTGGAATTCTCCATCGATGAGCTCTCCACATTGTTGGGAGGCCCAGAGCCTGGTGTTCTCCACCCACACCTTGGGTCAAGCACACTGCTACATTGTTCATGCATCTGTGAGACAGGCTGGGTGAGGGGACCCAGCTTTGGCCTCAGGGGCAGGCTGGCCCAGGGTAGGGTACGCACAAGGAAAACAAAACCCGCAGTCTAGGGGACAGTTTTATTGCTTTTGATAGATACATACGTAGATAAATGTTCGTTATCGATCCCCTCAGAAGGTGTAACTGTAGTAGATGAATATGGAAAATAAATGTACATTAACTATACACACACACAGCAAGGACAGTGTTTGTTTAACCCTGTGTCTGATATACACTTCATGCCAGACTTGGCAAATAAACAAGTTAGCAAGCGATAAGTTTACATTTCATCTAGGTACACTTCAAAGGTTTACACTTCGAGACACATTGTGTTTACGAAGAGCATAGTAACTGGTCTTTAGGAGAACAGAACAGTAGACCTGGGGGTGTTGTTAGTGGGAGGTGGGGGATGTAGTATTAGTGGTGGTGGTTGAGTTGTGTTCCTGTTCCACATCAAACCGAAAGTCTGAGGTGTGAAACCAGAAAGAGAGAAACCACTGTGGCTTTCATGTGTGACGTGCTTTATGAGAAAAGGTCCCTTTTTCCCTTTTTTTTTATTGTAACTGTGTTGTAGTAGTTGTTTGTTATTTCATTATTATTTTATTACTCGAGGCCAGTCTGTTAAGACTGCGTCATTTGGATTTTTCCAGTCTTTCCTCGTTCAGTGGTCAAAGGCCAAACAATTCTTGTCCGTGGAAAAAGGGCCACGTCAAAAGTCTACTGTCACCACAGCCTCATTTGGATAGCAAGTGTAGGGGCTCCTCTGGAAGCATCTGTTCTCCAGCTCCATGTTAACACGTGGCACATCTGGAGAAAGGATGAGCAGAGGCAGGGAGATGGTGTGAGAGAAGGAGAGGAAAAAAGTGGATCTTGGACCAGTGGGTTCTTCCCTCTTCATTTAGTGTGTTGACTGTCACTGCTTCTGTCCCTCTTACCACAGCATGGCTAGGCACGGTGTCAAAGCCTCTCCCCGAAACAAACAGTTGCTTGAGGCAAAGCTGGGAAACAATAGAGAACAATGACACCACAAACTGACAACTATTCCCATATCAACCCCTTCTCTTCCACATCCCTCTATTCACATAGCCCTGTCTCCATCTGCCTTCGTTGAGTTCTACCTTCTAATTTTTGATCTGATCTAGCCTTATCTTTTCTTGGGATAGCTTTGGCTAGATTGGTTGTTTCTTTAAAAATTATTTTGGCCAAATTCTTTTATAGCATTTGCCGTCTTCAAGGATCTGGACTATCGTGCAAGGAGCACAAAGCCTCAGTGTAGCACAAAAAACAGCACTGAACAATGAGCCTGGAGGAAAAGGCTGGCATTGTGTGGAGAAATGGGGTTGCCCTCTATCTCTCCTCTCTCTGTCCACTGGTTAGGCTGGCTGCGGCTGAAGCCATGCTACAGTAATAAACCCCAACCACCCGGACAAGGGCTGCAGTGTGGAGGAGGGGGCTGGGATGGCCTCCGCCCCTGAGAAATGGATTTAATCTGAATTACTCGAGCAAAAAACACAGCTGTGTGGTAGGAGGGGAAAATGCTGGGCCTGAGTGGTATAAATGACTCTGTGTGGATTAGGACATCTGCTTTGCAATCCAGAAATATAGTGTGTACGTGTACTCCCTCTGATAGGTACCAGTCTGTTCTGCCTCTTTTTTTTCTTTTCTTTTTTTTTTATTACATCTTACTGGCAAAGTGTGGTGCCATCAGCAGTAAGAGCTGGTGTAGAACAAGGGTGTTGGTCCAGTGAATCGTTCAGCTTAAAGAGCATTAGCGTGAGTGGTATGGTTTGCTTAGGGTGTGTCTTGTGATAGTTTGCGTTTGAGTGGGGGGTTTTTTAGCTACATACAGTTCTCACAGTGCTGCAGTTTGAGAGCTGGTCAAACCAGTTCTGCTGTTGTAGTGGTGTCACCATACACCCACCACCTTGAGTTTACACTATGCACTAACAGTGTTTGTCCTCTTGTGTATGTTTTTGTGTGTGCGTGCATGTCTACACTAGGAGATAGAGAGGCCGGAGGACAATGAGGGCACTGAGGTCGAAGACTACAGGAACAAGCCAAACGAGAACTCCTACTGCTACCAGCTGCTCCAGGAGCTGGACAAGCAGCGCAAGAGTGGCATCCTCTGTGACGTCAACATTGTGGTGGGAGGCCAGGTGTTCAGAGCGCACAAGAACATCCTGGTTGCAGGCAGCCGCTACTTCAAGACCCTTTATTGCCTGACCAAGAGTGAGAGCTGTGACCAAACCACCATTACGCACCTAGACGTGGCGGCTGTGCAGGGTTTCTCCGTTATCCTGGACTTCCTGTACTCTGGCAACCTGCTGCTGACTAGCCAGAACGCCATTGAGGTGATGTCTGTAGCCAGCTACCTGCAGATGACCGAAGTGGTGCAGTCGTGCCGCGCCTTCATCAAAGATGCCCTAAATATCAGCATCAAGCAGGAGGCACCTGACTCTGTGGTGGTGGACTACAACAAGCGGAGGACAGTGCCAAAAGACAGTCAAGGCGCTGATAAGAAGCCCAGCAACTTTTGGGCAACGAGCATCCTGTCTAAGCTGTCGATTAAGGCCAGCGGACAGGTGAAGGAGGAGCCCAGCGATTTGGAAGTGTCTGTGGGGGAGGGCTGTGCACTGGGTAGCTCGGGCTGGGGAGGAGATAACTCCTCCGAATCCACAGAGACGGAGCCCCAGGGCCCAGGGCCGGTGTTCGTCTGGAACGAGCCAGCCCCGGGCGCCGGAGCTCAAGTGAAGAGGGAGGAGCGGCCAGAGCCGGGCAGCGGCAGACGGAAAAAGCAAATTGCCAGACGCTTTGTCTATAACATCCCGCCCGAGCCAGAAGAGGGCTTTGACGAGGGCATGTTCATCCAACCGTCCGCTTCTTTCACCAGAGAGGACTACTCCTATCTATCAGAGAATGCAGGTAAAGCCAGATTAAATACACAATACACAGTGTTTTTTCACCGAACGATCAAAAATAAAAAACAACTCCGTCATCTAAACTGCATCACTAGTTTTTCCACCTGCTTGGAACAGCTAGAACCTGTTACCACTGTAAGGAGTTTAATGTCCCTGATTAGCTATCATGCTTGCTAGTTGGCTGTTATGAAACAAGCAAAGTTTCCATTTTTTGTCTTGAACCAATGAATTAGCTGTTGTCTTGCTTACTCTAGCTCAGTAATAATTGCACTAACAGGAAATAGTGTCGTGCTTTTCTACGTTGACGCAAATGTCTACATATACACACAATCATACGTGGAACCCAGCAAAGTTCATATTTTTCTCTGATGTATTAAAAATACACATTCTGATGCTGTTATTAGTGAAGTAATGGTGCTTGAACTTTTATCTTATAACAAATTTGCCAAAATTGTCATGGGAACTTCCTGGACATTACTTTACAGGTCCGATGAGCAGTGGAAAAAAACGCAGTCCCAGTTTTCTGGGCCTTTGTGCAGTGAAAACCACCTGCAGTGGCCCCTCACAAGATAACTGAGGCTGCCATTTTGGAAATGGTCACCAGATCAAGTTCGCCTTCAGTTATTTCCTGCTGAAGTTTTTTAGCCATTAAGGTTGCATACCTGAAAGAAATATGCCTTCTGCTCTTCTGCAAGTGCTTGCAATGTTTTTTTGTGTGTTTAACATTTCTAAGGTTCAAAGGGAGTTGGCTGGTGTGCTAAATAGTTGGTGCTATTCAGAGACATCATGTAATAGAAAGAGTGATGCTATCTTGTGTCTTTGGCTTGTCTTTCACTCTTGTCTGCATTTAGCTATGTTCAGTGTGTTTCATTTCTATATGGGCTGTTTTAGATGAATATATGTATAGTGTTTAATGTGGCTGTTACAATGTGTATGTTAAGTAAGTTCTTGAGTAGTGACCTTCTTGAGTGAGATTTAACTTTTTAATTATTAACATTTAAAGAACAACAAAAGTGTTCTCCTAATGCTTTATCTTACACTGTCTGTGAGGTTTAAAGCCATCCAGTACTTTCCTTCCTGTGACTCTGTACCACAGTTCTGCAGTGCTGCAGGGTTCTTGTTTTGCCGTATTGCCAGTAACTCATGTTGAAAAGATTTGTTATCTTAATTAAATGGCAGATTCAGGTCTTCTGTTGACTGTTTGTTGTTCGACAGGCTGCGATATCAGGCCCTCATGACTGTTATACCTGGACTGAACCTGAATGGTACTAATAGCAGGAAATGTGAAGTCTGCTGCCCCTGCACCAGATGACTAGTGTAGGGCTGCACAATATATCATGTGTTAACCATTATCGCGATATTGGTTTGTAAAATATGTAGAAGCCTGCAATATGCAAATTAGTCTCTAAGTAATCAGGGTTCCAGTTACAGCTTCAAGTGTGTCCCTGGGTGAATTGATGTCTCACGATATTGGTAATTCAACAAAAGTACAATTATTTTAGCCAGTGCATTACAGGTTTTCAAAAGGCCATACATTTTCTTTTATTTAATTTTTCGATTGTAATTCATTCTTATATGACCATTTTCCAACCTTTATTTATCCCTTAGAATTAGACAGCCAGTTTGTTATTGTGCCTTTTAGACTGCTATTATGCAAAATTTCTTTTTTCTGATTGGCTTCCTGAATTGCATCTGATTTAAAAAGCAGCTAGGGCTGAAACGTTCCGTTGTAGTTCAGCATGAATGGGATAAAGTGCAATAGGTTGCGTAAGGAGATGAATGTAAATGTGTTGGTTTTGTGACTTCACAAAAGCTATGACTTGAAAATGTTTTAAAACCTTAACCTTTGGACCCTTCACAATCATAATATGTAGCAGTATAATTGCAGTATTAGTGTTCTGTCAATATTGTGCAGCACTAGACAGGTCTGGAGTGGCCGATACCTTTTAAATGAACGATTTCTTGGAATTTATGTCTGGTGTATTCCAGCCAGTAACACTGAAAGTGTGATTTACTGAAGGACACAAGTAAAATCTGATCAACCTTCAGTTGTGCCTGTATGCACCCCTACTCTTAGATCCTAGTTGTTTGGTTTCTGTGTGTAATACTGAGGGGGAAAATATCATTTAGATCACAGTTGGACCAGTCATTTTAAAGACACATTTTGAAGTCAACAGGGGATAATTTAGTGTTCATTTCTCAACTAAACCAAGAGCTCTATCATACTCTAGAATGTTTGGTGGTTTTTGTTTCTTTTTGGTTGTCTGATTTTCCTTAGAAAAAACACTGCTGCTGGGTTCATCATATCTGTGTAGGTTGCTGGAAAACATCTGAAAATATTTCTGGAATGTCCATTGTTTGCTTTGTCATTGGTACGGCTTGCCATGTCTAAGATAGTCTTTCTTTAGCTTGGTAATGTCTGCTATGGTCAGCTAGAAGCATTTTCTTGTAAACAGGAACATCTCATCTATATTGCTTAAAAATTCTTACACACACGCTCACACAGTCATGTCCCGACCTTTGCTTATGGCACCCTGCCAGCCATGGTCTTACCTCAAGATTGCTTTTCTCCTGGCCTGCATGGCTGGGGTGTGTAGTATGCAGGGCCACGAGCCATCTCTCCTTTTAATTAGAGGGCCAGTCAGTTTGCCTGTGTCCTTATTAAGCTGGCAGCCTCTCCTCCTGCCTCATACCACACAAACCTGTGTAATCTCCAGCCTGTGGAGCTGTCAAGCCTCAGACTCTGTCCCCATTAAGCACAGCTGAGCGTGAAATGATATCATGTATTAAGTGGTTCTGAACTGAGAAGGGGTGCATGCCCCCCCTTCTTCCCACCGACATGTTCTCCTAATGCGGGTTAATGAAGTAAAGCTGGGGAAACATTCTTCCCTCAGGCTCCCTAAATGCTCTCAAATGCGCTTAGCTCCTATTCCGAAGGGCACTTTAATATGGAGCGGCCCGATGCTCATGGCACACACTCGGTTTGTGTGCATGCGCGCGTGTGAAGGAGAGAGTGTATTGACACATAGCCTACTTCCTTTTACACTCAAAGCTTTTCCTTTACACAGCGTGTTGCTTAACGGCTGTTGTGTAGACACCAGGCAACCTGCTTTCCTCTGATTAATTTCTGGCTCTGGTAGAGTTGGTTGGTTGGATGGTTGCTGGCTTGCTTGCTTGCTTGGTGTTGGGCCTGTCGGATCTCTCTGCAGTGCTCAGAGAAGGATTAATTGTCGTAAATACTTGAATCATTTCCAAATAGTTTGCAACTGTTGCTTGACTGTTTGCAGTCTTACGCGTATATGTGTACACGCGCAGTCACACACTCCCACACGCACTTCCCCCAGTTCTCTGAGGTGCAAAGCTGCCAGGGGTCGTCCCGCCCTAATCCTCCCTAATGCAGGGCGTCTGTCCCTGCCATTCCAAATATTGACCCAGCAGAACAAGCCCACAGCACAGGCCCTTACAGTGGGATGTAACGGCTTTGGCCTGCCAGCCCCCAACCCGCTGCAGTGAAAGATGATCCACTGTTAGGGCTTCTGTCAGTCATTTACACATTATATTGATGCAACCCCACCCTGTCCCCTCCTCCTTAGAATTATTCTCATAGCAACACAGGCAGTCTATAACTTGCACAAGTTGGCTCAAACCGTTGCACTTCTTTGGAAGTTGAACAGGTTTTCTTGACATGTTTTAGAACATGTTCAGTAGTGACCAACAATGAGTGCAGGCAAACCAAGCAGCAGCACTACTAGTGAGTGCATATGTCCTCAAGGGCTTTGGGCTAGTGTACAGATGGAGCAATTACTGGGTGGAGACCACTCAGGCCCCCCAGCCCATTACTATCTTCTCCTATTGTGTCTCCTCTTCAGGCTGGCCCACCAAGTCCCCCACAAATTCCTCCAAAGTTCCCAGAGGTGTAAGGGTAGTGTTGGGCAAAATGTACTGTCATGATTTCAGATTTACAAGCATTTCATCCAGGAAGTTCTGTAAAACAGTGAAGCAGCATAAATTCTTAGCTTAAGGGCAGTGTAGTGGTAGACAATATGGCAAAAATAACAATCTTCATGCTTTAAGAAACTTTCATGATTCACTGTCTGACCCACTGATTAGTTGTTACAGACAAAAAACAAGAGGACCGTTGTGCCACGTTCCAAAAAGCTAGCAATAACTGAGGATTTTCATTCAGTATTTTTACATGGTGCTGCACTAAATCATGTTTCTTGATCACTGTGTAATGAAATATTCAGTCAGTCAGTGTTTTCAGAATACTGGGGATATCCATTATATGTAAAGTGATTTATCGCAATAATGAGATTGTCATATTGAACAGCACTATTGCAGTGTATGTGAAAAGCTAGGCGCCAGAGGTGAAATATAATATTACAATATTTCAAGAAATGTGCACAATATATACAATGTGTCGCAATATTTAATTTATCTGATATCTGAGGAGTTGAAACAGGCAAAAAAAAACCATAAAGATTGCAGTCATTTGTATTCGGCATTTACACTCAACAGTTATGGGAGAACAACTAGAACAAACTATGGCAGTTTAATATTGTCTGATGTCGTGATATATTTGGAAAGTATCGTAATATAAATCTGATCAACACCGCCTAACATTAGGCAACGGCTTTGTTCACTCTTTGACACACTGCTTGAGTCAGTGACGTGTGCAGTCCAGTCGATTTTTTTTTTTTTTTTTTTTTTTTTTCTCTCCCCCCCCCATGCGACAGCAGCATTGTACTGTTTGATGATTAACTATCCTGAGTAATATTTTAATGGCAAAGTCTGATCCTAGGTGTGTACCTGACTAGCGCTTAGTGATAGATTGAACTTTAATTTTGAGGCGGCACAACAGAAGGGGAATAATCTGTGATTGCTGTCAGCTCTTCTTCAGCCTGTGTGTGTGTGTGTGTGTGTGTGTGTGTGTGGAGTCCCAGTTAAATTCCCAGGTGATCTGGTTCTCGTCAGCCCCTTGGCAACCTGCTTGACGACCCTTTTGTTTGGGCCATTTTGGCTCAAACAAAGCTGGACTCCCCCGTCCAGCATGCCATAGTACAGCGGGCTGTGCTCTGCTTAACCATAGCAAGGCAGGCACCACTCCCAACAAAACTGGGGTGTGTTCCGCATGCTTTTAGTGGCATAAAAAAAGGAGGGCTGCGATTGGAGTTTCAGTTCCAGTATTTTCTTTCTTATTAAGCTTGTAAAGTATTTTCCACGGCAGGTTTGAGCAGGGCAGCAAAAACAAGTAGGGTGTGCTCTTTGTGCGTCCCCTTTTATTTGCACTCATTTGTCAAATTACATTATAGTAATATAGTAATGGCCTCTGGTATGGTGTTGCCATAGCAACTGACAGTTCACCAGGTTGCTTCTCTCTCAGTTTGTGAGCATAAGACTGAGTATGTTTTCCCTTCACCCATAAACATGACACCCTGACACAATAAAACAGACCCACTGCCCGCGCCTCTCTCACTCTTGCCCGCTTTTTGTAGGTCACACGCCACAGAGTGGCTGCCGAGATGTAGAGCACACAAACAAAATGGACTCTGAGAAGAGAAACTAGGCTAGCTTCTTTCACAGATCACCAGGTGTTTATTGGAGGAACCGGTGCAAAAGCAATCAAGTGATATTCATTCTCTGTGTGCCTGTGTTTCTCTCTCTCTTTTCTAGGTGAAACGTCCGACACTGCCCTAAATAAGCTAAAGTGTCCCCACTGTAACTACATTGCCAAGCACCGGCGAACACTAAAGAGACATCTGATCATTCACTCGGGCGTGCGCTCCTTCAGCTGCGACATCTGTGGGAAGCTCTTCACCCGTCGAGAACACGTCAAGAGACATTCCCTGGTGAGACGGAGACAGGAGCGCATTTTGGTCAAAAATCTTTTCTAGTCGTAATATGTATTACTTCCAAGCCTGTCCGGCACAGAGTTGTGGATTGGATAAAGATAAGGGCTGAGGGTTCAGAAAGTACAAGAAATACATTTTCATGACACTCTCTTGAAGATTCAAAAGTCCTTAGTACGTCATGGCCTTGTAAAACACTTCCCCAGTCTATTTTGATCAGTGCTTTTGTCAACATTTTTCACTTTTATGCAACATTTTGCACATTACTCAGTTCAGGTTTCATTTTTACTCATTTCTTTTCTCCCCGTACGTCATTTTCATCACTTTCGAGAAATTAACATGTGTCGATGTTCTTTTACAGGTGCATAAAAAGGATAAGAAGTACAAGTGCATGGTGTGTAAAAAGATATTCATGCTGGCAGCCAGCGTGGGGATCCGGCACGGCTCGCGCCGCTATGGTGTGTGCGTGGACTGTGCCGATTCGCACCAGGCCACACAGGAAGGGCTAGAGGGCATGCAGGAGCTGGAGTTTGCCCGCGACGACGACTTCGAGGAAACGGCTGAGGGAGACGAGGACATGGCAGAGGAGGGTGACGGGGAGGAGCCCAATGAGATCGACCAATCCAACTGGGAGGGTGACACAGGTGCCACCCCAGAGGAGGACTAAGTAAAATGCAACTTAAAAGAAAACACGCAAAGAAAAAAAATAGCTGGGAAACAATCAACAACTCCAAAGTGCTAACAGACCTTGTGGTCGCACAGTAATGTGTATGTCAAAGAGAAAATAAAAAAGCTTTGGTAGATAGGGACTCCAAGATGTAAAGATTATTGTGTGTGTCTGAGAGTCTGGGCCTACTGCCTGATAGAGAAAGAGATGAAATGATTTATGAAAATCAGGTTGTTTTTTTTTTTTCCAGTGATGTATTTTTTTTTTTCTTTTCTAGGGTATGATGGTGTACAGTGTTTTAAGTTACGATAGGCCAATCATCTTAAATATTATTTAATTTATGAAAAGTTATTATGGTCTTATTAAAATGATATAATTTGTTTTTGTTGTTTCTTGTCTGGTGAGAGAAGTTCCGTTGTGGGCTGTGCTTCCTGTCAAGTCCGAACATCCACAGTTTAGATGGCTATTCAGATTATAAAGACAGAGCATTGTGGAGATGTTGCCTACAGGAAGATTTTGTTTCCTTTCAAGTTGTGTAGATATGTTTAGTTGTCATAAATTTGAGCTATGTTTCCTTTCCTTTATCCCTGCACAAATCTTGGAACCAAAAAAATCTGTTTTGTGACTCTAATTGACCACAGCCATATTTATGATTTAAGTTATATTGGGGCTGTGCCATTGTGCCAAGCAGAATGCACACCAAGATTTGGCAGGACACAAACTACTGAAAATGCTGAGAGATAACATAAAGCAGAAAAAATAGAAAGTATAAAAAAAAAAGAGTTTAAAAAAAGTATAAGGGGAATATATTATTGCTAGCTTTATATGAATCACAGCATCACAGTAACACTTTATAGAGCATTTTGACATTCACTTAAAGCTTGAATTTTGCCAAATGATGGAAACGTTTGGTGCTGTAACGCTTGTTTTTTTTTAAAATACTGGACCTACAAGCTGTATATGATGTTAATAATCGTAAAGCCTACTCAGATATACTAATCAGCTCTGTATGTAACACTGTTGTGCTAAAGAGCCTATCAGGTATGCTTTGCCATTGTTGTTTTTTTTTAATTTAATGCACATACAAACACACACACATACCATTTTTCTTTCTTTTTTTTGATCTACCGGCAGTGCATGTAAAGGTGACCCAAAGTTTCAGACCTTCCTGAATTAGTGTGATGAGGTACTGAGCAAACTGATAATCACTTGAATGGTGTGTGTAAGAAAATAGTGAAGAATGCTGGTTGATTGGAATGTATGAAGTTGTGTTTTGTGAAAGACTCCATTTTAGTGCAAAAAGAAGACCTACTATTTACAATCATTTTATTTTGACTTTATGTTGTATTTGTTTCTGCCGAGTAAGAAACACTTTGGTTATGATAATATATAGTGGAGCTCTATGGAGAAACATAGACACGCACTTACTGTTTCTTATTTCCCCAAAGCCGGTCTGGATGGAAATAAAAGAAAACTGTTTAGTCCATGCGGAACCATTTTTTTTTCTTCTTTTTTTTTTTAAACATTTCATTATTTAATATTATATATATATTGACTCCAAAATGCAATCAAGACTGTTAATTTCTATTTGTCCTACCAAAATTGTTGTTTAATTAATGTTGAATTAATGTATGAAAAAGCCAGGTAACCTGTTAAGTGTAAATCCTTGCTTGTGTATGTAATTGTCAGATTTAAATGTTTTTATTCCAAAATCATTCACTTTACCCTAGATGCATATATTGTTTTATTTGTCCTTTCTATGAGGTTTCTTTTTCTCCTTTTTTATTTCCTCGAGATTTTTTTTAAGACATTGTTTGTGGGTTGCAACCTAGGAACAGCAGTTTCTGTTCATATGCAGTGGATATATTGAAGTGCTATAATAAAACAGAGTATGTTTATCTTTTCCCCTTTACTCCAGATGAAAGTGTATTTTAAGAGCTGTACAGAAGATATTCATCCTGTTCGTATTATTTACCTTCAGATCACTGTGGGAGGGAGTATATAAATATATAGAAATATAAATATATAATTAAAGTATATGAAATATATCTATATATATATATGAATAGGTATTTAAGTTGTTGACTTAAGTAATGGATCACGGCTGCAGTTCATTTGTTTTAAACCTTGGCCTGGCATTTGTTGTCCTCTCCATCCTCTTTCTGTTCACACGTGTGCTCGTTCACCCCGACACGCTGTTGGTTCTTTCTCTTTCTCATTTTGTCTGTGTATCTGATGAACTTGAGATGACTTGCTCCTTACATTTTATGCTGTATATGGACATAACCAACAAAAAAAAAGCAGAACACTACAGATGAAGGTTTTTTCCAGCTGTATTTTTTTAAAGCCGTTTTAAAGATGTATTTTTCAACTCTCTTACAGTGATGCAAACCGGGCCTTTGGCTCACCTCAAACACAAATCAAATCAGGTTACTCTTTTTATGTTTTTCAAGGTTTTAAGATGAATACATTCTCCTTTCTGTTTCAATTGTACTACTGTTCCTCTATAATAAATTTTAAAATAAAACTTTGATAATGCTCTTGTGCGGCTTTGTGTCTCAAGTGAATTGAATCTGGTGGGAATACCTCTTGACCCCTCAGGCTTAGATTCTCCAAAGATGGTCGTAGGGGAACACTGCTTTCTGTGCTGATTTAAGTTAAGATGTTCTTAGTCTGAGAGTTTAAATACTGTTGAGTAACCACACACTGTTGGTGGTCCCTTGCAGTGTGAATTATATTAAATATGTTAAAATTTCATTGGGTGTTCAGAATTAGTGTGTCTGAGTTGCCTACATTTAAAACAATAAGGGTTTTTGTTATTTTGCCTTGTTTTCACACTTGGTCCTTAAATGCCATCATGTGCTGCCATCTAGTGGAGACTTTGGACATCGTAACGGGCACTATTTTAGTCTTGTTTGTTACGCTTTGGATCTTTAAACCTCTTATTGCTCAAGTAAATTGCCTTAAGCTCAACTAAGAAATACAGTACTTCAAATTAACAGTGATTCTAAAACTACTAAAAATTGTTCTGTATTTCTTCATAAAGTGGACAGAGGAGGGGCTTATGTAGTTTCAAGATCAGACGCTAGATGGCAGCCAATCACTGGGTTGAAAAAACAGATTCTAAGATTTTTTTAATGAATCTTTTTTCACATTTAGAGCACAGTAAGCAAAAAGTTTAAAAAGCTTCTAAAAGTACATAAATGCTTTTTTTCCATTTTAGTAACTTTAGCTATGTCCAAGACCCTGCTTTGCTTGTAATTCACTTATGGTGGAGAGTTTGTTGGTAATGTTCAATTTCTGCTATGCTTTTGTTATGCTGATTCTGGAGTGAGAGAGTACAGTCTCTATATTGTAATTAAGTGTGTGTTTGTGGTCAGTTGTATTCATTCATCTGAGGTCCTGTGTGTGCGCGCACGTGTTTGTTTATACACTGGGCCGTGTGTGTGTGCATGGCTACCGCAGTGTGTGTGCTGTTCAAACATGCCCCTGGGCAGTCACACACTGGCCCATTCTCCGAGCTGTGTGAGAATGGAGGGCCGCCTTTGTGTGAGTGTCTGTCAGTGCTGTTGTGCGGAGTTTGGCCCCATTGTGCCCGACCACTGTTTCTTATTGACACAGGACCCCTCTCTCCGCCTGTTTCCCAGGCTCAGGCCCTCCAACCCGACCTGCCAGCGCCTGAAACCGGATCCCCTGAGCACCGGCCCGTTTGTGTCCTCCCTCCCTCTCTTCTGTTGCTATTGTCTGCCGCCATATTTCAATCTAATCTGTGGTTGGCCCATCAAAGGGCAGCAGGTAATGGTGTAGTCACAGCTGCAGCTGCTGTGGTGCTCATTCAGAGTGGGCCTGAAGGGCTGTGGTCGCTTTGCTTTCTGTGACCTGTTGCATGCTGTGGTGTCCTCTGAGGTGGACCTGTAAGGTCAGATAGCGGACATGGCTCAGTTTGAGTTTGTTTTGGAGCTCTGTGTGTGTGTGTGTGTGTGTGTGTGTGTGTGTGTGTGTGTGTGGGAGGAGGGTGATTAGGCTGTGGACCTCCAAGAGTGCTTCACAGGCAGGTAGGATGGCCCTGCAGGTAATGTGAGTAATGCAATTGTGTGGGACGTCACATAGAGCCCACCACTTTGGCTTACTGCTGCTGAGAGTGCAGTGTGGTTAAAGTGATAGCTTGAACAAAAATCTAAGTTTTACAGTTTTCCCTTTTACCCTCACACTCTCATTCATCCAAGATGAACCAATCAGCCATAACATTAAGACAACCTGCCTAATTTTGTGTAGGTTCCCCTTATGCTGCTGGAAAAGCTCTGACCCACTGATTTATGGACTTTACAAGACCTCTGAACGTGTGCTGTGGTATCTGGCACCAAGACATTAGCAGAAGAGCCTTTAAGTCTTGTAAGTTACAAGGTGGGACCTCCGTGGATCATACTAATCTGTCCAGCACATCCCACAGATGCTCAGTAATGGAGAATTTGGAGGCCAAGTAAATATATTGAACTCTTTGTCATGTTTCTCAAACCATCCCTGAATAATCTTTGCAGGGCAGCAGGGCGTAACATCCATGTGAATGTCAAGACCTAAGGTTTCCTAGCACAGCACTGCGCGCAGCATCGTATGTCTCCAATGCCTTCCTTTTTTCTTCCAGTCGTGCATCCTGCTGCCAGCTCTTTCCCAGGTAAACAACACACCCATATCCACATGATGTAAAATAAAATCAACACACCAGACCCTCCATTGCTTCAAGGTTCAGTTTTCATACTTACATGCCCGTTATAGGAACTATCAGTGGTGGACAGGGGTCAGCACGGGCACTCTGGCCGGTCTGCGTCTATGGGGTTCCATACACAGCAAGCTGCAATGCAAGTGTTCTGACACCTTTTGACACCACCTCCTTCTGACACCTTTTTATCATAGCCAGTATTAACTTTCTCATTAATTTGTGCTACAGTACCTTTACTGTGGGATCAGACGGGACAGGCTAATCCTCTCACCATCAGTGAACTTTGGGCACCGATGACTCTGTCACCAGTTCACCACATCTGCGTTTTGGAAAAGTTCTGACCTAGTTGTCTAACTATCACAATTTGTCCCTTGTTGGAGTAGCTCAGATCCTCACATTTGCCTATTTTACCTGCCTTTCTTACACAAAATTTTACTTCAAGAACTGACCGTTCACTGCCACTGAACATATAACACCCCTTGACAGGTGCCACTGTAATGAGATGATCAGTGAAATGAGAGCCTGTCAGTGGTTTTAATGTTGTGGCTAATCGTATCTTTGGGATTCAACACAAGTTGTACATGCAGGTAATGACAGATACTTAGATTAGGATTAGCCTAAGGAAGCTAATCAGTCATTTTGGCCACTTTAGGGTTGTTCTTTAGTAACTCTGTCAAAAAGACACAAATTATTAAAATGTTGATCTCTTTTGACAGCTAAAATTCCGTGACTGTTACAGGGCTAAGCAAGCTTATGTAGTGATGGAACAAGAAGCTACCAGCTAATCATTAGCTGTGCCAATTCAAAACCTTGAGCAAATGTACAAACTGTTCTCCAAATTATCAGCTGATCAGCCCAGACATGTTTGATGTCATGGGAGCCGAAAATCTACTTATTAGCAATTAGAAAATCAATTAGCAAATCATCACACAGCCTCAAGTTCAGCTTTAGCTGCTACTACTCTGTTTAGGCCACATACTTTTGAAGATTTTTATAGATCAAAATCAGAATCAGAAATCTGTATTGTTCCCAGAGGAATATATTATGACTACAAAGACACACAGAGACAAGAACAATATAAAACATAGTATAAGTCAAAATAAAATCAAAATAGTATTCAGAACACGCTTAGCACTAAAAACACCATGCTGTGCTAGGTAAATGCAGCAGCAAGTTTATTTAAGATTAATTAAACAGTTCTAGGCACCATTGAAGGCATGTGTGTGATGATTCAGACATGAAATTAACTAGTGCCTAAAATCCTTCTTTGCTGAATAGGTACATTAGCCTCATTCCACTAGTGCAAAGGAAACTGCTCAGGCCAAATATATTTTGACTGATTGAATACATTTGGATTTACAGGAAAATGTGTACATTTTATGTCTTGTCAAACTATTTCTGTAATTTTACACTAGGCTCATTTAAAACCAGAGGCATTGAAATATGCTTTGTTGCTCCTGGACACTTTTGAGTCACCTGACCAGTATAAAAGTGAAATAAACTATATTTTTATTACACTGCACTATTTACCACTGTCTGCCAATTTATTTATTTGAGTGTTTGAAAAATCAAATGATTACAATCTGTCCCTCACCTCATATGTTGTTGTGGCTGCGAAGTCATAGCTCACAAACTATTTAATACCCTTGCCTCAGTTCTCAATTTAAGACTTCAGGATAAGTGCTACTGCTTTTTGATATTTTTAGAAATAAGACAGCTTGACACAGTTTGAGGCAAGTGTGATGATTTAGGGATGTAGTGTGTATGATGCTAACTTGTGCAAGTAAACTTCCTTTACCTGTCAGTTATATTAGCCTCACAGCTGTAGTACAAAGTACAAGATGCAAACTTCTGCAGGAAAAAAACATGTCTTGACTATTTAGCCTAATGGGGAGAATGTGTACATTTGAATTTTTGCCAAAGGTTTCTTAAATTGTAGGTTAAGCCCTTTCAGAGCCAGAGGCATTGAAATTGTATCGTTCTATTATGATCCTCTTAAATGTCCTCTGATAATACTGGCAACCGTTTTTTATTCTTATTAAATCACGCTATTTAACAGTTTACCAAACTGTGTTATTGAACCACTTCCCCTAAGTCTTAATACACACTGTAGCTGTGTTATAGCTACGTCAGTCAAGATAATTTGATGTCCTGGAGGGGAAGGCTGTGCCGCTGAGAGCTGGGTGAGGATGTGAGATGCATTCAGCTGTCCAACATCACCAGAGACTTGAAAGCGGCTGCCAGGTTCAGCACGTGAGAAAGAGCAGAAGAAAAACGAGATGTTGCCCCAACGCTCTCCCTTACAGTGGACACTGCCGCCTGGGGAAAAAAGGAGCAATGAAACTGTGCTCTACTGGGTATTGTCCACTTGGCTGGCCCCAAAAAAGGCAGTTCTGTCGACATACTGTTGCACGAACCTGGCGAAGTCAGTTCTGAACAGCCTGTTCCTCCTGCGCCGGGGACACACTGAGGCAATTTGCATTTGAAAGCAGCAGGAAATTAAGTTGTGAAGTTTAAACACCACTTCCCCATGCCACTGTTACTCTGTTAACTCTTTTCTTAGTAGTATGTTTGTTTGTATCTATCTATCTATCTATCTATGTATTTGTCTGTTTATTTATTAGTGCTAACCTTGAAGTCAATGTCAGACTTTACTACACAACAACTTCTATCTCATAGAACAAGTGCCTTTCATTGTGTACTTATACAGGTGTGTGTGTGTGTGTGTGTGTGTGTTTGTGTGCATGTATGTGTGTGTGTGTGTGTGTTTGTATGTGTGTGTGCATGTGAATCTTCACGCCTGTTGCTATGTGTGGGGTGTGTGTATTTTATTGTGTGGAGCAATCTGTCAACGCATGTTTATGTACACAGCACAGCCGTGTGTGTGTGTGTGTGTGCAGCCATGTGTGCACACGTGGTGTTTGTGTGTGTGTGTGTGTCTGACGAGGTGCCGGTTCCCACAGCTCTGATCTAATTCGGCTGTAACTCAATCTCCGTGTGAGCGTCGCTCAGCCAGCGCTCACCCTCCCACCGGCAGCATTCTGTGTGTATGTGTGTGTATGCATGCACGTGTGTGTGTGTGTGTCAGTCACTTCCCCTGTTGGTCCCTCAGGCCCGTGGGCACAGCAGCTCAGCCGGATTGGTTTACTGTGTCAACTCTGGGAGCGGGCAGCACATGCCCCACTGCATCCTGTGTGTGTGTGTGTGTGGTGTGTGTGTGTGTGTGTGTGTGTGTGTGTGTGTGTGTGAGTGCGTGTGCGTGTGTGCATGTGTATGTGTGCTCCATCCACACACCCTATACACCCTATACCTGCCATTCAGCAACTGCAGTAGGCATGGTGGGTGGGAGGCATCAAGTTTCAGGACATTTTGCCTGCCGGGACGAGCAAGAGTGAGAAGGGGAGCAGCAAGTGAGTGCATGAGTGGTGGTGTGTTTGTTTGTGTGTGTGTGTGTGCGTGCACGCAAGTTTGTGTGTATATGTGTGTGAGAATGTTTGTTTTTGTACATTTTGAGGACAAAAACTGATCTTACAGAGATAACCTGCAGGACCAACAAAATTCCTCTGATGTCATAAAGTGGGGATTATAATTACATTTACATTTATGTAGAATGTAGTTTACACTTATGTAGAATGTAGAACACAGATTTTTTTCTGTTAACTTACAATTAGAGGTTCATTCAAATATTGAGAAACTACATTCATTTTTTTAAATGCCATTTTTTGTGCATTCATTGCTGATGGTTTAAAAGAGGTAAAGAGAAACTCATTTTAAAAGGTTAAATATATGTGCACACAAATGCATTTATATGGGGATATATGTGTGTGTGTGTGTGTGTGTGTGTGTGTGTGTGTGTGTGTGTGTGTGTGCATGTGCATGTGTTGGGGAGGACTGGCTGAAAGAGCAGTAATAAAAACAGATGTGACGAAGTGTGAGAGAGTCCTCTTTCCGTGTGTTTTTATGTGTGTGTGTGTGATTGGGAGTGTGTGTGTGTGTGTGTGTGTGTGTGAGTAATGAGAAAGTGGGAATGTGTGTGAGTTGGACAAAGACACAGTTGACTGAGCTGAATAATAGGAGTCCCTGAAAGAATGCTTGTTAAGTGTGGAGTCAGGGCCCTTAGGGTGTGGGGTGAGTGGGGGGTAGCAGAGGGTTCACACTGATCATCATTATACGTTGTACTCCACAATGTCACAGCCCAGACTGTCTTTCAAACCCAGAACACACAATCCAACGATTCTCAGTGATGTTCTACTCCTTTTAACGCTGGTTTCAAAATGTTCTCCTCCCAATTAAACTATCAAACTTGATTGTTCTTCTCCCGTTCATGTTATCCAGAAATGTTCTTGTCCCGTTAATGCCATTCTTGGATGTTCAGCTCAGCTTCACACTGTTCTACAGTGTTCTTCTTCCACTGCTGCATTCTAGAACATTCTCCAATTTTGACATTCGCATTACTGGCAGTTTCAAACTTTTGAGAAAGCCCTGCCTCCCTTAGTCCTTGCTGCTACTTCTATCGACCTTCCAGTACTATAAGACCTAAACGCTGAGTAGAACAATGGGGATTTTAAATGCACAAGTGAGTCAATTTGAAACGTTCATACAAAAATAAACTACCTTTACAAAATGTTCAGTTCAATCATGCATGGTCAAGAGCTGACAAATTATGAATACTGGCCAATCAAGAGATAAAAAAGGATAATGGAAATCATATTTGCATTAATCAAACCAGGTAAATCGTTTAGCCATTTATTATTGTTGTTATTCTGATTGACTAATTCAACAGTCAGCAACAAAGGAAGTAAAGTGGCCTAGTGTGTAGGATACTTGCCTCTGGACAAAGAAGTCATGGGTTCAAATCCTACCTTCAGCATAGCACCAGTGGGTCCCAGAGCAAGACCCTTAACCCCAAGTTGCTCCAGGGAGACTGTGCCCTGTAGTTAGGGAATGGAAGTCGCTTTGGATAAAAGCGTCTGGTAAATGCAAAACATGTAAAAGCAAAATCCACTAATAATTAACTAACAGATGATAACCCACTAGCAATTTTGTATTAGACAATATATTAAAATGATTTATCCAATACAAAAGCATAGACTTAACTTAGTTTGTTAACACAGTAGAGCTTCATGGTTTGGTGATGTTTAGAGTTTAGATTTTGTTTCTTTTGCTCAGTGCTGGAACCACAAGGCTAACGTTGCTAACACTACCAGTTAACCCTTCTATTGTGTTCCGGTCAAATCTGACCGATTTTCAAATTTTCTCCCTAGAAAATGCAGTTAATTTCATCCATTTGTCATAGGCACTGGAATGCATAAAAAAATATTTCAGAATTTTTATTACATTTTGTGTGTTTTATTGAACTTAGGAACACTTATGGTGTTCCCGGTCAAAAATGACTGTCATTCGAAATGAATTAGTAAGACTTATTAGTGACGATTAGTGTATAAAATAGAGTTTAAGAACATTCCCACACCCCATAATGCTGGTGCCTTTGAGCACACACACATATAAACACACACATACACACACACACACGCACACACACACACAACTTATGTCCCCCTTTCCCCCACAGGAACCTCTCCTATTCAACGTTTACTCCATGGAAACGATACCTGTTGACAATTCATTCAAATAAATGCTAAATTTCTGAAGAAATTTTGAGATTGGCCTGCCACCCAAAATCTCCATAGCAACTGCTTCCTTCACCTGAGCAACCATCTTGTATATCTTTACAACCACATAGAAACTCCTCAGCCAGTCCTGCACCCTAGCAACTACTTGGAAACCACACAGCAACAACCTCCTACTCCATAGCAACCACCTTTTATACCATAGCAACCATCTGAAAGCTCCCTAGCAACCACCTCCTACACCACAGCAAGCACCTAGCAACACCCTAGCAACTGCTTGGTAAACCAGAGAAAAACTCTTTAAAAACCACCTCCTACAAACAGAAGCTGCCTAGAAACCACTTAGCAACCCAATCCCACACCGCAGCACCTAGCAACACCCTAGCAACCACTTTGTATACCAGAATCAGAATCAGAAAACTTTATTGATCCCAGAGGAAATTGCTTTGACCCAGATACCATTGCGAACACCTAAAACTCCCTAGCAACCTCCTCATCCACCATAGCAACTGCCTAGAAACTCCTGAGCAACCACATTGGATCCGATAGCAACCATCTAGAAACTCCTGAGACACTTACAAAACCTCCTCCTAAGTAGCCTAAAAACTACTTAGCAACCCACTCTGACACCATAGCAACTGCCTAAAAACTAATTAGCAACCCACTCTGACGCCATAGCAACCGCCTAAAAACTACTTAGCAACCCACTCTGACACCATAGTAACCGCCTAAAAACTACTTAGCAACCCACTCTGATACCATAGCAACCACCTAAAAACTACTTAGCAACCCACTCCGACGCCATAGCAACCACAAAAAAACGTTGTCTTTTTTCTTTACTAAATAAATCAGATGTTATTTTGTGCCACTTTTTAAGAACATTTTCATGGTATAAAAACATTGTCCTTGGTAAACATTGAAATGAGGTTCTTTGTGATAAACCTCAACATAAACAAAATGTTTAATCTCAGTATGTGTCACAGTCAAAATAATCTCTATAATATTTTTTTCTTTAAAAAAAATGAGTTGCATGACCTTAGGAGGCATACAATCCATAAATAGCAAATGGAAGTTCAAAACTTGTGATGTTCACAGAAATTGAAGTTAGTAGAAAGTTCCAACACAACTATCAGGTTTTGTGATAGTGACTGTCATGAATACGAAGGAATCTGATCAAAGATTATTTTTTGACAGCTTTGGGAATACCAGTCCTGGTGATTTCTGACGTGGCTGCCTTTAGTGGTGAAGATTTGTTTATTTTTTTAGTTCATGCTAAGTCACAATGTGTCCTAAACCACATCCACAAGTCTGCACTACTGCAGTGAAGGGTTGGGTGTAGTCTGAGCGGGTTGAGAGAAGTTTTGGTAATTCAGTAACAATTCGATTGACTGTTGGTTTCTAGTGTTTGTTGGTTACTTACTAAGTGGAAAATAAAGTGCATAAATATGTTGTATATATATTCTTGAACAATTCCAAAACTTTCTCAACATCTCAGCATCAGGGATAAACTTTCAGATGATCAGCATCTTAACGCAAAGGATGTATTCCTCAGTAATACATTTTCACATCTTTCATACTAACACTTACATACTAATTTAATATTATTGCCATTATTAATAATTTACTAAAATGAATAATACAGTTACTGGGTATAAGAGTTTACTAAAGTACACTGAGTTCACTGAGTATACTAAAATTTCTCATTATTTCAAAAGTATTTTTGTAATCATCCTGAAAAGCTTCACTAATCTAGCAACAGTTGCTACGAAAGACTCCTTTTGAGCGCTGATAGGTTAGAAATGCCAGGGGTGTCTAGGTATCCTGCTTTTTTCTGTCTGGTCCCATCTATCTTGTTCAGCTTTAAATATATCTCTCTCTCACACACATACACACATACACACTTACACACACACACACACACACACACACCCACACACACACACACACACACACACACATGCTGTTTGACATCAATCTCAAGTCTCACACCTCTATAAACAAGCCCACACTCTCACACCCTCCACAACCCACCACTCCCTCAGAATAAACTAACACACACACACACACACTAACACACGCTCCGTCACCCTCCACAGCAAATAAACACCAGCCACTCTCCTCCTACCATGTCGAGCAAACACACACCCTCTGTGCCCCCAACTTAGTGTCCAAGTAACACATGTTCACACACATCTCTTATTGGCTGTAAGTGCTGAGTGAGCTGTTGAAATCCTGCTGAATTCACACTTTCCAGATATGAGGGGTTTCATTTATCTTACTGCTTTTCTCTCTTAGTCTCAAACCTTTATCCATATTTCTATGAATTTAAGAAATATTTTAGTGATCCCCTTTGTTTTAATTCCAGCACGTACTCAAACTCAACTGATGAAGAGATCCGTTCCACATAAAAGTCACCTGAACCCACTTTATCGAAAAAACTGACTTTTTTTCAAAGACCTTAACATGGTTACTGTCACAGACTGGCTTTAACTGAAATAGGTCTTAACCGTAAATTATCTCTAGGTTTTTCAATCAGTGTGAATATTGGTAAGTATAGCTGTATGCAAAAGTTTGGGCACATTCCACTATGTTAAAAATAGGCAAATAATTTGAAAAGTGTAACAAATTTAGCACAAAGTGCCATTTTTCACTGTAGAGAATGTGAGTGTGTGTGTGTGTGTGTGTGTGTGTGTGTGTGTGTGTGCGTGTGTGTCAGTGTCATCAGTAAGACATGTCCTGAGGGAGTCTGGCTGAAATAAATCTGAGTGTGAAAACAAACCCCGCAGTTCCGCTTCTCATGCATGCTCTGACACATGATCTCTCGCTCTCCCTCTCCCTCTCTCTCCACTTCTTTTTATCTAGCCATCTTTTTCAAACACACACACACACACACACACACATTCATTGTTCCACTTGGGACACAAATATGTGGTCACACATTCGCAGAAACACAGTAGCCACACATAAACACACTCACACACGTTCACTTAGCCGTGTGCTTGTGTCAGTGAGGTGGGACTGAAAAGGCCCCCCTGGGTTAGTTCAGTTGCAGGCGGGTCACAGCGCTCAGTCCTGAGGCATTTCTGTGTGTGCTGAGAGCCACGTGACAATGCTGGAAGTAAGGACAGCATCATGCAAGCTTAATGGACCTCAAAGGAACACAGCAACAAGTGCAGGGGTTTTTTTGTTGTTATTTTATTTTATTTTCCTATCTTTCTTTATGTAAATCCTAGGTTATCTGTTTTGGAAATTTGCACAGTCTTAGGTGTGATTTGGGGTACAATTCACTGCATGTTGTACTTTTATAACTGTGTATGTGACAAATAAAGAATCTTGAATCTTTCTTCTTAGGATGCCACTAATCAATACAGATATACACACTCTTGCCATCAGGACAGTACCTTTTATCTCCTAGATGAAAACTGAAGAACAGTCTTAACTCCAATTTACCACCGTAAAAGATGGCATGGTAAACTTATACTGGTTTTAGTTAACTCAAACAAAATGCTTTGGTTTATTAAGTATTTTTCATTTGCATGTTACCAGATGAAGTCATTTCATTTGGGTTACGCAGAACTTTGTACTGCGTATTTCTATGTAATGCAATTCTATTCCATCCATTCATTTAAGACCATTACTACTGGTTGATTCATCAAAAGGGAAAGGTCAGCTGATGCTGTGAAAAATAAAAACAGTCGAAAGGTTTTGATGTGACAGTATCATATTTTATGGTCCTGTTTGGTTTTTGTTTGAACTACAATTCAAATGTAACTGAACTTCATCTCTTACTCAATGATTCCTTAATTCATTAACTAACAAATAACCAAACAAACAACAACAAAAATCCCAAAACCAAGAAAAAAAAGAAGTTAAAGAGAGTTAATAGGGATAGCACACGTGGAAACCACCAGAGACAGGTGCACATCATTTAATCCTTGTTTGACATGCTTTCAGATGGTGCATTAGGCCCTACCTACCTGTTTGTGGGTCCCACACTTCGTTTCCTCTCTCTCATAAGCACCTTACATATTAGGTACATAACAGTTACTGCAGTATTGACTGTCATTACTGAATTATAAGCCTCATGGTTGGTAACCGATTAAACGGGGTTAAAGTAAAGGGCAAAAGGGCATGCTTTATACGCCAAAACTACAAAGACCCACCACCATCCACAAGGTGCGGGACTAAATGACTCTTTTTTCTCAGCGCTGGGAAGAGCAGAGGCAGCTAAATCGGCTGTTTACTGAGGGCCTGGCAGAAAGGAAACACAAATAATGGTCCATCACAATTTTATCAGAGAGAAAGGTCCCTGTTTGAGGGGCACCGGCTCCTTTCCCAGTGGCCGCTCTGTGCCAGCTGTCTTGGCCCAGGAGCTCTGCGGCTTTCCCAAGCTCCGGCCTGTGGGAAAATCCACACTGGCCAGTAATTGATTCCGCCCTGCCAGCTCCATTAGTGCGCAACACAGTCAAACAGCCAGTAATCTACAGACAGCCTGCGAGCGAGTGAACGAGCAAACGCACCCACACAACCCCCCCCACTTCTCATCTCCCTCTCTCCCTCTCTCTCTCTCTCTCTCACCCCCTCTCTCTCTCGCTCCCTCACTTGCTGTTGACTGAACGCACGTCTTGTAAAGTTGACCCTCGCCACAATTAGCGCCTGTGCGAAACAGACCACCCCCTGTCTACAGGCTCAGCCACCTGACCCAGCATGTGCACTTCCATTCATACACACTGGGCCACCTCCTGATGCCAACCCAGTACGCACACACCCACACATACACACACCCACACATACACACACCCACACGTACACACACGCGCACGCACACACACACGCGTTCATATTCCCCCATACCATAGACCCTTGCACATCTAACACCTCAGAGACAAACATATATGACAGCAGGCCAAAGTGGGTACACGAAAAACCCTTCAAGTAGGGAGGTCCTTACAGACCTCCAATGAAACTTTATTACAGATTCTGTCAGGATATGAAAATTCTTCTCATTTTCTTTTTTTGCTTTGTTTTTTTTTTGGGTTAAAATGCTATACTCAAGAATGAAAGGCATGGTCGCAGTCCAGGTGCCAAACAAACAAAAACAGAATTAAATTAATTAAATTAAAGGAGAAATAAAGAATTAGCTATTCATCGTGAAAGGCCAAGAACTCAGGACTACTTTTAATTTCAGAAAGTGACCTCTTCAGACATTTACTGACACACCCTCAATTTTGCACATACACACGCACACACACACACACACACACACATGCATGCATGGATGCACGAACACCCGTGCGCACGCACACACACTGCCATTAACAAACACACACTGCCATTACCAAACACACACTGCCATTAACACACATACACACACGCACACACCCATTCCCTTTCTAGCTTATCAGTCTCCTCACCACACCCTTTTATCTGTCACATCATGCAGAAAGACTGTGCAGTATGCACTTGGACGGCCTCTGAGCTTGCCTGTCCCCTACTGCAATCCCCACAGAGCACCAGTTTCACCCCATCACCACCATTAGTGCCTTTCATTTAGATGAAAGCCCCGGCTTTTCCGTTTTCTACTGTTACGCCTTACCTCGCTTCTCTGCTGGGGCTCACTTTGATAGATTCTTTGTTGTGACTTTTCACTGTGATGACTGATGCAGTATTACAGTAAACTGAAAGATTAAAATCATGGGTTATGTTTCTGAGACAATGAAGTGTCACAAAAAAAAACACAACACAAAAAGCTGTAAGCACTAAAAATCTGGGCTATGAATCTCAGACCTAATAATTCAGTTTGATTATAATTCATTAGAAAGCCATCTAACATTAGTTCTATTCTTTATTAGCTCATTTTATTTTATGTTCTCCCTAATTTTCAGTTCCATCCTCTTGCTTGTGTCCCCATCACACAGTGATACCATGCTGGGAGGATGAAGGCCAGCAATGTCACTGGACAGCTCAACACACTTGAAGGAGAAAGCTAGCTGCTAATTATGTTGTGTCAGCAAACAAGAGCTCACACTGACTACCATCAGCCCATGGCCCATCCTACCCACCCAGTGAGTGAAGCCAGTTTTGCTCCCTTTGAATGGGACCAAGCTAGTTCAAATCGGGTCAATTTTATTGTCACAGTACACATGCATAGGCATAAAGATAAGTAAAACTGTTGGATACCTGCCCCATCACTGACAAAATGTTATGGTCACTGCACACTTGATAGCAGCCCGAGCGCAGATATGCCACACAAGAATTATGGCAGAAAACCCAACATGCTCATGTTTGTGTTAATCCATTCTTGCCTTGACTTAAAAAAAAAGCTTCCACCTAATTTTGTGAATAAATGTATGTGTCTTAAGCACCTAAGTCATAATTCAGTTTTACATGACCATTTTCCTCTTTATCCCTTATATGTTAGTGATGCACTATATGTAAATGACCTCTGATTGGCAGCCCTGTACTACCCCTCATCCCAAAGTCTTTCCTTATAATTTTAACATGAATGGGCGGGACTAAACTACTGTTGGACAAATGGCTTGATATATATATATATAAATTTGTTGTTTTTTGTGACATCACGTAAAAATAGTGAAATCTAAAAGTGTTTTGCAGCTTGGGTTCCATATATGGATTATAGTTGTGTGCAAATGTTTAAGTACCCCCAAACAAATTACAAGTTTTAATGTTTTTTGTATTGACTTCTCAGTGTAAATGTCAAGTCATATGTCATCTACTGTGGATTTTTGTGGCCTCTTTCTGGATTTAATGCCTTGATAGCAACATGTCTAGGACTCCTAGACATGTTGCTATTACTGCATTAAATTTAGACTAGGAGTGTCCTGTGGCTGAGCAAAAACTATTATCGAAGTCCTTGCAGAAAATCTGGGCATTTTAGCCATGCTCCTGGGCAGTTATACAGGTCTAATCTTCTATTTCTTTGTGGAGAGATTTACACATCAAAACAGCTAGATTAACAGCTAGATTAACAATTTAAAGTCATATTTGAAGTCACAGTTTAGTCTGATAAATAGTTTGTAGCGTATGACTCAAATAATGTAAAAATTCTCTAATTTTTGAGCCTGAACAGGTTATTGTGCAGCGAGGGCTTTCTCACTTGGATCTTTACCAGCAAACTGATTGGGTAATTTTTCCCATAAACAAACACTTATTTTACAACCAGTGAACGGTGAATAGCGCCTCTTTTATAATGTCTCTGCTATCATTGACACAATCTCACACACTTTACCAAATTCTACTTTCCTAAACACAAAATATTCAATTCAATTACACTTTCATGCATACAAAATACAGCACAGTACACAATATAATGCAGTACAAACACCCTAGCCCCTCAACACAAAGCAGAATTCAAGAGATGAGTCGGTATAATGCACTGTAACACCATAGCAGAAAAGTGCAGTGTGACTCAGTGGTGTCTCTATATTATACACAGTACATTTTTGCATGGGACAAAAAAACAAGCATATATTTATTGAACAATATTATAATCAATTATAAAAGGTTCTAACATTGCAGATTTGATGCAGATGAATCACCATCCACACAGTGATTCATTTTTATACCTCTGTAAAATAGCCTGCAGCAGCACTGTCTGTGCAATACCTGATACAGAGCCATTACACACCAGATTAGATCCACCCCGGCCAGCAGATGTTTCACTGCTGAAGTCTTCGCTGTGTGAGATGAACAGGCCTGTGACCTCTGTGGATGGGTGTGTTGTTGACAGACAGAACAAGGGCCAGTCCCACACACTCTGGGTGAAAGGTGCGGAGGCAAGCCGCCCTCTGACAGGCCTCTGTGTGTTTGACCCTACACTGACAGCAGTGTAATTGGGGTAATTATGGTCCTTTAAGCCCCTGTGCCAAATCCCCCGCAAGCCCTTAAAGTGCCCCCCCCATTTGTTTATGAAATATTAACAGCAGTCAGCTGCACACATGAGGGAGCGGACGGTTGGGGGGATAAATCCCCTCCTGCCCCACTCTCCCTTCACCACATGGCTGATTAAAGGTAAGCACTCGCCCTCACCAATTAGCATTCAGCCCACACAACCCCAGACCCCCCATCCCCTGCCCACCACCCTGTGCCTCTGCATCTGTGTGTCCCCTTCAGTGGAAGGATAAGCTAGGGAAAGGCTAGAGGGTGAGGAGAAGGGGTGGGGGTAGAAGGGGGTCTTGGGGGTCTATTATTGACTGCATTTTTACTGACTGTGCTACAATAGGTTTTAGAACACAATGTACACTTTAGGTTTTAACAAGGATTACACAGCAGTCTTACATGACATTTTAAACAGCTCACTTACTTAAAAGCCGCCCTCCGGTTCCTCCAGATCTGCATCCCCAAAAATGTTTGGGATGAAAGATGCATGAATACAATTATTTTTAGATGATGCTGGCACTCCTTAGCTTTATGACCTTCAAATAATTTGTGCACATCATCAAATGAATGAGTATTAGATAAGTTTAAAAGAAAAAGGAGAATGATATCTTCAGCGTCCATATAAAAGTGGTAAAGAAGTGCTGAAGTGGTAGCTCTACAGGAGAAGAGAAAAATGTTCTTTCTTTACTTGAGTCATACATTCGTTTAAGGAGTTCAAAAGTTAAATAGCTAATTTGTTTGTAATGTGTTTGTAATTTAATGTGCCAAAATTAGTCATCATTCATTTTCTAAATGAAAATTTTCCAAACGCTCTCTATCATTTTTATATTTACATTGTGCCATGTAATTCCCTTCATACCAAAGTCTGGCTTGTGTTGCTTTTTGCGACATCACAAAAACAGTGCATTCAAAAAGTGGCTGTCATATGTAAATGTTTTAATACCCCCGAACAAATGACATGTTTTCCCTACAGGAATCAAACATATATATGCATATGTTCCTGCAAGTGTATCTTAGAGAACTGAGTTACTATTTGTATTTACAGTTATTGTTTGTTAAATTTAACATACTGGGGAAAAGAACACAAACATAACTGTGCATTAAGATGTGCATAAGTTTTCTGTAGAGGATGTGCAGTTATTTTCACTTCAAAATGCAGCAAAACATAATTATTCCAGGGGTGCCCAACTCGTGTGTTCACTCTTAAACATCCCCCCCCCCAAACAAATTGCCTTTGTGATCATATCTCAAGGCAGAGAGCTTGACAAGAAACGACAATAAACTGGTGAATTAATTATGTTTCTTTAATAACTTTTAAGAATGTCGATCCCAAAAACTTGAAATATTGACTAAAACATCTTACAGTACCTAGATGCTGAGTTTCTATTATTTCAATTTGCCTTTATTGTTATTACTGAATAAAATCACCATTTGAATGGCAGTAATGTAAGAGAACACACAACACATGCAATCTTGCTCCCAAAGATGACATTTGTCCAGAGCCAAAGTGTTGCTTTACCTGTGGTCAGTCAAAGTTGTGTGTTGTTATGTGTATTATACAGTGTGTGTGTGTGTGTGTGTGTGCATATGTGGGCGTGTGTGTGTTTGTTGCCTGTGTATGTGTTTATGTGTGAGTGTGTGTGTGTGTGTGTGTGTGTGTGCGTGCATGTGTATAAGTTTGTGTATGTGTGTGTGTGTGTGTGTGTGCATGTACATGTGTGTGTGTGTGTGTGTGTGTGTGCATGTGTGTGTGTTTGTGTGTGCCTGTGTATGTGTCTGAGTGTTCGTATTTGTGTGTGTGTGTGTGTGTGTGTGTGTGTGTGTGTGTGTGTGTGTGTTTAACGGAGAGAGAGAGAGTGAGAGAGGTCACAGATTTATCTGTCTCTCTGTGAGCAGCTGAGGGTGTGTCTCTGTGTTAGCCCCGCGTGCAAAGTGTCAGAGAAAAGCTGAGATGGAGCAGGGGGCGAGCAGCCGGCAGCATACTTCCCCACACTGCTGTCAGCCCTGTGACATGGGAACCACCAGGCCAGAGCTCTGCCACGTCCCCCAGCCGGCCCACCACCGCGGAGGTCCCAGATACCACACATTCCTCCCTCACGGCCACTGTGAGAACCAGAGAAGGGCCAGAACAGCCAGCCTGGGTCATATGGCCCTGATGCTGGACTGTGTGTCGAGTACAGTACAGCTGAACCAGCATGAGAGGACAGTAGGCTCATACTAATCATCAACTAATGAGTTCCCACAAGCCGACGTCCACACACAGATTTCTAAAGGCTATTGTGGGTGCATATATAGGCTCTCCAGTGTAGGTGACTGGAAATCACAGGGATGAGGTGGCCCAATTCTTTTTGCCAACATATGGTCCAGAGCTATACGAACACATGAAAATCTGATAGAGCCACTTTCAAATATAGTCGCAGGTCAGGTATATATGTAAGTGTAAAGTGGCCATTTGTCATGCACAAACACACCAGAGCATAAAGTGTGAACAGTGCAAAATTTGTCCTCTGCATTTAACCCATTCACACAAGTTAAGCAGTGGGTGCCTGGGGAGCAATGTGTGGGGACAGTACCTTGCTCAAGAGTACCTCAGTGGTGCCACTGGCAGCCCTGAGACTTGAACCCACAACCTTCTGATCACTGGAGCAACTAACTACCCCCCATGCCACCAGCTGCCCCAATATGATACTTGCTTTGTAATAGTAATAAAAACAGTCAAATCAGAGCTCATTTCTGTTGATTTCAAAATGTGTATGTTTTAAATCATGCTGTGGACAACATGGGAGCAGAGACTAATCTGGTAATACAGGGTACTGATCTGTTCACATTAGTGCGAGAAGCAAATCACTTATATAAGTGAATGTGAGCCATCAGAGCAGATTACAACAAATCTGCATTCACCAATAATATTTGTAATGTGAGCCAAGTTACAGAAACCGCAGTGCCAACCACACCCTAAATGATTATAAAACACAAGTTCTCTAAATGGATTTTGACACCACACAGATTTGATTTCTTATGTTCGCAGTTCGATAAACTATCACATTTCAAGACAGTTCTATTTTATTATACTGGTATGATTAGTTTTGTAGGCTCTGGGTACCCACGACCATAGTAAGGATTAAGCTGGAAGAATGAATGAGTTTTGTATGTAATTGGTACAGAATTACTTAAACGCTTTTGAAAATACACTGAACACACAAAAGTGACTAGTGGAACATGTTCTGACATTCAGATGTATCTCTCTAAGGCTTTTGTGGACCTCTAGCCCCTTGGCTTTCTCATAGATTAGACTGTGGTGGGTGGTTGGCACAGTGTCTGACAGTGCCGGTCCAAAGCTGGGCCCAGTGAGCTGTCCAGCAGGGACTTGTAGCCAGAATGAGAATGAAGGCTGGCCAACAGCTGAGCCTTGCACTTTCCCATGCTGTTAGGGGTTATGGGGTCAAGCCACAGGCCAAGAAGCAGTTGTTTTGGCCTCACAAGGGTCGTCATCATGCAATAGCCCAACCGAGAGAAAGCGACACAGGAAGAGGCAGTCTCTAGATGAAATATACCTGGGCATTCCCTAAAGAAAACAACACTTTGATGACTACCCACTGGGTGTAAGAGTTGCTCACTGGTCCTGTCTTTTTATGATTTACAGTGCCATTTAGAGAATGGCACCACTGGTGAAAATAAGTAAAAGTTACTGAAAACGTGTTTGGACCAATCTAGTACAGAAGATCTAGGAAGATTTAATACAAAAAAACACCCTCAGATCTCTCTCATATACTCTCTCACAGTGTTATAGAAGACAGGGGTGCTAACAATGACATAATTTTTAGAAAAAAAAATATTATTAGGGTGATTTTTGTGATTTTTTTTGCCACACGTCTATGGTTAGAACAAAATCAAGCTGATAAATAAACACATTTCTTTAGCTTTTTTTCACCAGTAATTCTTGTGGGGACAGTATATTAGCAGAACTAATAAGTGTTTTTCTTTGTGACTATTCTTTCAGTGGGACTGTCAGCAAGTTGACATTTTGATAGGCCGCTTAATCAAAGAGATTCAAAAGTAGTGCTTTAAAAAATAAAGTACCTCAAATCTGAGGCATTAATTGTGATCTTTATAGTTGCTAGTATTGTGTAAATAGTGCTTTAAGCCAGGCTTTAACTGTTATTCCCAACCTTCAGGCCAAAAGCTCAGAATCTGTCTCTTAGTCCTTATAAGCTTCCCCTAAGGCAACTCCGCTCATGCAGGACTAAGCCAGTCTTCGAGCAGCAAGAGCATTAACTTACATGCAGGTCTGGTACAGATCCTTAGGAGGGAAATGCCGGGGGGCAATTTATCAGGGGAGTTCAGGATGAGTGTCTCTGTTCTCAAAAATAAAGGTACCAAACAGCATTCTTTGGAGTGAAACCTTTAATATAAAAAATTTGGTCCTATAGAGACATTTACCATTGATAATCTTTAAAGAAACATTTTGTAAATATGAGATAAGGGCGTACAAGTTTTCGATAATTTATATAGCCACATGATATTTGATGTATTTTATTCACAGTGGCCCCAAGATGAAAACACGGTTAGATAACAGGGCAGAGGGGAAGACTCATCCACGGAGAAGAGGAGAGGAAGTACTCAACACATTAACCATTCATTTATAAATATAAAACCATGTCTATAACTGGGAATGTTCTCAGTTAACTTTTCTTAAGTTTACTTACATGTTACATATTCACATTGCCCCAATATAGATTAACCTTGAGAAGTCTGTAGGAACTTTTGTTTTGCAATATTATTTACATTTTCTGCACCTCTGAATGATTTTAGAGGATGTTTCTCTTCTTACATCAAGGACTAATGTGTGAGAAAGGAAAAAAAATAACAAAATGTAAGTAATCTGTTTAAATGAGTATACACCATCACTCTTAAAAACGGTGCCATTAAAGGTTCCTTGAGTGATTACTATATATATGGGATACATAAGTGTGAGCAACCTTTTAAAGGTATAAAGAACCTTCACATAATGTAAAAGTTCCTTATCAATTCAAAGAAACAATTCTGTTATGAATCAAATGTTCACATATCCCACTTAGCCCAAACACTGGAGCTCCATAGCTAATGGTGTTAACAAACACTAGAAGAATCGTCCAAACTGTTAGTCCCATAAATGCATTTCTAAATAAACAGATCCTCAGTTTATCATGCTCTGTTTTAAAGCACATGCACAAGTGGGCATTAATAGAAAGGTATATGTGGTTTGAACAGACAGATGTTTTGGAGGTGTATTTATGATATTGACTGTTGTTGCAACATTAGCCTTGGAGGTCCAGCTAAGAAAGCAGATTTTTTAAACTCCAAACTTGTCTTGGCTAATTGCCTGCATCTGGGGTAAATGCAAAATAGTGCAAATTTGATTTTCACCAAATTTGTCCTTTAAGGGTTCTTTCAAGAACTTTCATATTATGTGGCGGTTCTGTTAACTTTAACAATGGTCTTTCAGTTGATATTTGAATTTATTTTCAAAAAGGTTTAAATCCATCCACTGTATTGTTCTTTAGGAATGCAAAATCTCTGGTATGGTGGTAATGGGTACATGGAGGCCCCCACTAAGGTCTCTTCTAGGTTCCATGCAAAGCTATGAAAAATGCCTGTACGTATAGAGATTGCCCTGCAGCAACCTGATTTTTTTCTCCCACTTCATGGCTACGTAATACACCATCACTTCACTTTTAATCAGGGAAACTTAAGAACAAAGTACAAAACATGCCGCATTATGTTTCCTGGAAACCACTATTCATTAATAGTCACAGGAGGAAAGGGAGCTCCAGTTGCAGCGTTCAGAAGTTAACAAAGCATTCTGCTTTTGGGAAACGTGATCAATGGCTACTTCAGGGTCCTGTCATGACAGCGCGTGTTTTTCAGCCGGTTTGCTGCACTTTGTTGTGGCATTGCAGTATGTGTGGTGAGGCCCTCAAGGACCAGGGGCAAAACACTATAGACAGCAGGAGTCTCCATGCTTCCTACATTCCTCTCTCTCTCTCTCTCTCTCTCATTCTACTTCACTCCTGCTCTCTCTCATTCTCTCTCTCTCTCTCTCTAGTGGTTGGGGTGTGGTCACAAGGATTCTCTGAGCCCCTCTGCTCTGTCTCCTGCCCTGAGCCAGAAAGTCTGGACCAGTGAGGAAAAGGCCAATTATATTTGGTTTTTGCCTCTTTGTTGTTGGGACACAATTTAAAACCATGCTTTCTACCATGTTGCTTTTTTTCTGTTTTCATTCCTCTCTCACAGAGACTGTTTTTCAGGCGTCCCCCCACATCAAACACTGCTGCTTCAAACTCCCACTTTCTCCTCAGCATGCCATTATTTTAGCCCTCGCAGCAAAATGCATGTCCTAAAATAGAGCCTTCCCATTCCTGACCCTCCGCAGGGTGATGTTGTTCACTTTCAGATGCCGGGCCACAGAAAGAGAGGGGCATCGAGAGGACGTCAGTTACCACGGTGACCGGCAGCCCATGGTAAACACTAGTAGCCATGACACAAACACCCCTGTGCACAAGGAGTTATGGGCGATGTGTTCTTCTCATTCAGGGTGCCTTTAGCCTTAACAATGAGCTGAAGGTTTATGTGTCAGACACTATGGGCCATTGTATGGTGTGAATGTCTGTTCTCAGCCAGGCAGCCAGGCAGTCTGAGACAGAGGCAGGGGTTGGGGCAGAGGCTGGGGCAGGTAGTGGACCTCCTGGCGCCTGGACTGTCACTTTGCCCCAAAGCAGGAGGTGGAGTTTGGCTCAGATCTCCGCACTGAGCTCAGAGGGAAATGACAGCATGCTGCTTGGTACCCCTGGCTGACTGGTTTGTCCAGCATCATACAAATGCTTTCTTCTCCCCTCGTTCACTACTGTGTTCCTCCCTCCTCCACTCTCATCCATTCTACTGCAGCCTGACACTCTTTTAAACAACAAACTTATTACATCCAAGGCTTCAGTAACTACATGTATGCACAGGCCATTTAAGTAGGACCTTAAACTCTAAAGCCAGGAGCACAGATGCCCTGTGTTACTCAATAAACATCTACATTATACTGCTGATTATAATACTGTACCAGAATCAGAGCACACATACGGTATGAACCAGCTTGAACAGAAGTTCAAGAACACTCTAGAACAATGTGAATGGGGAATGTGCATGTTGAAAATAAGATTCTGGAACAATGTAAATTGGGTAAAGTATTGTAGAACAGTGTGAAAAGATGTGAACAATGAGAAAGTGAAAGAAAATGTCAGAGGCTGTGTGATGGAGCACATTATAGAACAATATGAACGGAGAAAAAAAATCTAGAATAATCTGGGGTGGGGAGAGAGAGCCTTTTAGAAAAGTGTGAGAGAGGGACATCTTTCCAGAGGAGTGTGAATGGGGAAAACATTCTAGAGCAGTGTTATGGGGAGAACATTTTAGAACAGTGTGAATGGTGGATGTTATTTTAGAGGACTATGAGTGGGGAGAACATTCTGGAATAGCATGAATGAGTGTGAATATGAACTCCCTTAAATCATACACACATACAGCGCACCTAACTCTGGGCCTGTTTGTGCTTGTTGGAAATCAGGCTGACGTGCTCTGTGCTTTAGAGCCTTCCCTTCCTCACACTTATGGTGATTATTGACTAATTCACAGCATTTAGTGGATTAAAAGTCTTCGCATTTAATAACCGAATAATAAGCCAAAAGTTGAACTGAGTAGAACTGCCCACTACTGCTCCACCTACCCGCCCCCTGCTCTCACCAATGATCTCGCTATGTCTCCTTCACCTCCTTCACTCCTTTATTTGAGTTTTCATCTCCATCATTCTTTCACGCACACCCACACGCGGCCATGTTCAGAGGTCTCCCATGTGTTCAGCCCTGGAGCACATTCCCATCCCCTCCGCTGCTGTTCCCAGCAGCTCTACTCAGGTGCCAAGAAGAACATCTGTACAGGGCTGCTGGCTCTCAAGTCCACAATATGATGAGAACTCTCAGGATGTAGCTCCTCTCTAAGGATGACTGTGTGAGAGCAGCTGAGACACTACTTTTCAAGAATAAACAACGAAATATGTTTCATTTCAGAAATGATATTTTTCCAATCTGCTCTGTAGTTCCATACTCCTCCAGCTGCTTAGCATTCAGGACAAAATAGAAGAACATTTTTCTGATTTAGCACACAGCGGGAATATCAACAACCAACTCAGTCACTGGTGCATTTATTCCATAAATTATTATTTTTCTATTTAGTTAGTGAAATAATGTAAAAAAAATGTATTAGGTATAAAATATGGTAAACAGTTAAAGCTAAAGTGAGTCTCCATAATGTTAACCTAATGTTAAAAACAACATATGCAGATAAACAGACATGATATACTGTACAAGCAGGCTAGAAAGCAAAGCGTAAGCTAATGTTGTGAAAAAACACTGGCTGAGAGCGGTGCTGCAGAAAGGGGACAGTGTGTGATGGAAGGCAAATTTAATGAACACTATACAAAATCAAACAAAAATGTTATTACCACCTTGTTTGGATGTCACACTGTGGATGCTTCATAGCTGCTTCACTTCGTCTTGGTTCTGACTAAATATCTGTTAAATTCACCTTCTTTTTCCTAACCCAAAGTAATATTTGGCCAAAAAATATAAATTACACAGCTGCACTTACTCAGATGTAGCTTATCAGCCAAGGCATGTGTAAAGCCCAGATTTTGCCTCTTTAGTTTATAGATAGAGCTCCAAGGCTCACATTGCTAACAAACAGTCATATTCAATATTCACTAAAATATATACCTAAAATGTCTCCAAACTCACTCAAACTACATCCAGCCCTAAAAATGGCTGGGCTAAAATGAACAGACACCAAGGCTGCAAAATACGGCTGATTGACTACATCTGGGTTAAGTGGAACATTTGCTGAACAATTCCTTTAAACCTAATACTCATTCTAACCCTAATCTCAGCCTAAAACCTAACCCTGAATCAAATATTCTTTCTTGATCTTAATTGTACAGAATGTCTAGGCTGTGGAAAAAAATGTGCCCTATGCAGTCACTGGGCCCAGAAAGCCTGCACTCCAGTGTTACCAGCATTTATTTATCACCACTGTTACTCTGATTAAGAGTATATGATACCAATCAAAAGCTTTTGCACACCACAGGTTTTTACCTCTCATCCATTTATTTCAAGGTTCCATTTTCTTGTTAAGGATTGGAAAGTTGTTAAGTGAATAACTATAAATGACAATATGTCAAATAAAACAAGTTTCCTTTATTAGATGAAAGAACGTGTAACAGTGAATGTCTGACATCCTATCAACTGTTTGTGTGTGGACGCAGACTCAAATTCTAGACTGCCCTTTAGCTTTAATACCTCAGTTAACAGTTTCATTGCTTAATAGCTCGTTAAACATCTAACACTTGTCCGGTAAACCACATTATAATTATAATTATTTTAGGTAGTTTTTTGATGCTCAGTGGTGATTAATGAAAATATGACATTTTCGGACTAATAAAGGAAGTCAGATTGTGAACATACTGCAAATGTATTTGTTAGCAAAGAATATGGAGTGAATTTTTTGTAAGTGAGTTACATGCAAATGTAGAAAACCTCAGTGTGTGCAAAAACCATTGAATGATAGTATACATACATAGAGACACACACACACACACACACACACACACACACACACACATGCAGACACACACACACACACACACACACACACACACACACTGACATTTTTATTAGACCTACATGCTCTTTACACAGGTATACCATAGTAAAGTGTTCATTAAGCACACATACTATTAAGGAGGTTTGTTCTAGCTGACCAGTTTACACATACACACACACACACACGGCATATGTTCCAATCTACCCTTGAAGATGTTTTAATTGGTGCTTCTTGTAGTAAACGAAAGTGGGTACTTTGTGTAAAAGTTTGAGTCTCAGCAAGTCAGAAGGGCTAATGCAAACAGTGTTGCCACCATACTTGGTCTCCTCCTACTGTTTTAGATCTTACTTCTCAACACTGCTCATCCTCTCAGCCCCTCAAACCAGTAAAATGAAACATCACACCTACCTCAAGCAAGTAGAGCAAAGAAAGGAAATGATCAGGAGAAGATTTTACTTAGTAAACTGGATGATGTGGTCATTTTTTGTACTTCATGAAGATGATTAATCTCCAGTAAAATCAAGAGACTGGAGCTCTGGGGCCCCACACAAGTGATGAGCAAATCAGATGGTTGTGATTGCAGTGAAATATTTTATGGCAAACCTTTGCCACACACATATTTAATTACATTATGAGACATAAAATGACATCCCTGCTCTGCACATAATGTGACGATTCCCTCTTGCTCTTCCCACTGTGTCCTCAGAGCATTATCACACAGCTCAGGCAATGTGCGCAGCCTCATTTAAAACAGCCAGCCAGCGCAGCTGGACTCTGCTGTGGCCAAAACTAAAACCTGCTATTCCTCTTCACAGTGCAGGAAGTGACATCAGTTGCTCACCACTTCAATAAAGGAAACACAACCTTAGCAGCTGACACAGGGGACGCATCAATTCAGTAATATTCAGATGAGGCTCCAGAGGTGTCCTTTACTCATAACGTCAGAGGATGGGCTGTACCCAGAGCTTATGCATGTGATGATGGCACAGGTTTCTCATGCATGAAGAGGTTCAATATTGAACGCTGCTGTTCAAAGGGATATTTTTTAGATTTAACATTTTTAGATTAGGATGGTTTTCATCATGATCAAGGAACTTGCTATTGTTATTACAACTCAAATCTTCGAAAAAGTAACTTTGTTACTAAACCGTGGCAAAAAATTCATATGTGGTTTGTAATGTTTATGAAAATTTTGCTTTTCACAATTCTGAAATGTCCACACAATGTACAGTGCAGGGAAAGAGACTCAAAATGAAAGACGTGAAAGGAAGAAAAGGTACAGAGAAACTGTACTTAAAGGGAAATTTCAAAATTGATCTATATTTGATCCATAATTCAGATTCAGAATAATTTGGATGTGAAATGGTTAATGGTAGAGAAACTTACAGACTTAGATTTCTTTCCAGGTGGTTATGTGAATCTATATGTTGATAGTGTTAAAACAGCGGTAAATCTGAAAAATGTTGGAATTTTATTTGGAGGGGGTGAACTGCTTTATGCTTAGCATGCGCTGAACTGCTTTACGCTTTATTTTAGTTAAAAACAATATATTAGATGATCTCTAAACTCTCCTAAAACAAAGTTTCAGGCTTTAATGAGAGTCAGCTTTCAGAGGCATTAAAGTTTTCAGATGTCTGGTTCTGTCAGGTTGAGCCAAGGGAAGGAGGCGCAGATGCAGGATTCCATTTTACAACTTTATATACAAAACTGAACTAAACCAAGAACAAATCAAAACACAGAATCACGTAGCTTAAACATCGGCCGGTGTGCTCACGTCAAAATAAAAGTTCCCTTAAACAAAACAGAGAACGGCCTCTAGCGGCCACTGACCATGGACATGACGGTACCCCACCCACCAATGGTGCCTCCCCGGAGTGCCAGACGGGCCACAGGCCAACACAAGGGAGGAGGCGGGGTAGGCGGTGGCAAAATGCAGATTCTGTGGGCCCCACACTCTTCCGCTTCCCAAGGTCCCTGCGTGTGAGGCCCCTCCAAGTCCTCCGTGCCCATGCCCCCTCGAGGAGCCCCTTGGGGTACCTCTGTGTCCTGCTCACCTCACTTCGTTGACACCGGTACACAAAACAAAGGCATTTAAATACTAAACTGAACTAAACCAAGAATAAATCAAAACACAGAATCACTTAAACACTGAATAACTTAAACATTGGCCGGCTGTGAACACTCACCTAGCCGGCGTGCTCATGTCAAAATAAAAGTTCCCTTAAATAAAACAGAAAGACCATGAACATGTCAGGTGCCTTTCAACACCAAAGTAAACAATTCCAATGGCATTGTCTTAACCATTTAATTATGCAGAAATTTTTGGAAAATTGGTGAAATTAATTTAAGTGAGATATTTTAAGCAAAAGTGTTGGTAATTTGTTGATTATTAATAGTATTAAGGCTATATTTAGGTTTAGGATAGAATCTATTATGATATGATAGGATGTGATATAATCTATCTACTATTCAAATTAATGTTCAGTTGTATTTCACAGATATTTAGTCAAATGTAAAAACATCTAGAAAATGATCATGGGTCCACGCAAAATAGTGTATTAGGCCTGCCATTTTTGGTGGAGTGTAATGCAGTACTAGTCCTTACACTTTTAAAATTAGCACAGTTGTGGGCAGTTTCCATTTACAGTGATATTCAGTAAACCAATCCTTTTAAATGTTTTGAAACTCAAAAAATTGATGAGGAATTGAAATTAGTAATGAGTCCTTTGAGGGTCTAAAAGAAAATGAAAGTAATTAAAGGTATGTTTTTTTCCTGGAAGGGTTGTCAGTTAAAGTGCAAGCATTCAGTCTCATTAATGTTTGAGTACTTAAGTATAGTGACAAAGTGTACCTATGTAAAGTGTTTTTCTTCCCTGTGCTCTAAATTTCATTTATGCTCACAGCTAGGAATGCTGAATGCATAGAGTGTGTTTCATGGTCAAGGCTAAACATACGGATGAGATTGAGGCCGTTTCGGCGTACGGCCCCGGCTGGCTGTCTCACTGGAGGATAGTGCCTCCTTTATGGGGCAGTCCCTGATTGTCCCAAGTTCCTGTTGTTCTATTTGTGGCCCTGTGGTTGTCTCAAAGGTTTCCCACCGGATCAGATTGCCGCAGCACACAGCCCTAGACAAAACTCCATTCAGGGCCTTTAGCAGGCCAGCTTCTCACTCTCTCACCACCCTCTTTCCTGTAACCCTTCCCCACTGGAGCCTGCTGGAAAACAATGTGTCGTTACCTTCAGCGCAGCACGATTGGGTGAGACAGAAACCAACCCGCCCAAAACTGCCTGGGAATGGACTCCTCTGGGGACAAAGGAAGCGTGTGTGAGAGGTCGTGGCTGTGTGCGTGCATGTGTGTGCATGTGTGTGTATGTGTGTACTTACTCTGGTGTGAGGTAAATGCCCAAATTTACTACAACAGCATTGTTTGTTAAAGGCAGAGAATAAGATGATGTTTGGCTCCTCAGGCCTCTATACAGTGGACTGTGATTTCAGAATTCGTGGCTCATTTGCAGAACATTTGACTAAAATGACAAATGTTAGTAAGCCATTTTAACCCATTAGTGTACTAACTAATTAACTAACTAATTTCTGCCCAAATCTGACATTTTAACAGTTTGCTCTAGCACAAGTCTGAAGAAATCTTGCATATCGGTCTAATTACACGACTGAAAAGTGGGTCTTAATATTTTATTTCTTCAACAGGTAGTTTGATTATATGTCATCAAACTAAATTAAAAAATGCTGGGTCAGATGTTTCTCCAAGGTAACCATACTCTTAATAATCCACAAATGAGGGTATAACCACTCTCTTAAAAATGCACAAATGAAATAAACTGCAGTTCTGTCATTAAATCTAACATCCTATAAACTTACATCTCTACCCTGCAATTTCCATAATGAAGCTTTGCACCACCTTCTGAGATCAGAATTGGTCATCCACAAGATTTTTGCATATGTGAGCAGAAACTGTTTTGTTTGAGGGGGAGGTGGTTGGTTTCACAGCTTCTCAGTTTTGCAGGGCCTCTCAGAAGTAACTACCCTAGAGCAGACATTTATTTCACCCCCCCTCCCGAAACTGGCCCTCAAACTGACCTAGCCAACGAAGGCAATAAATACTAGCCAATCAGACGCAGAGTCTCTCATGTATTACTTTATTCTTTTGAACTAGGGAGTACAATGTTATTGTACTAACATTAGCAGTCCAAAGTGATAATTAATAACACAGATTAATTATGTTAAACAATGTTCTTCAACCCAGATTCACATTGATATCTTCTATTTTTCCATATTCTTTAGTCAAACTGTAAATTTTGTCACCTTTTAAGGCTATTACATCACCATACACCAGTGAGTGGGGAAAGATATAATATTAACCAATAATATCAGGTTTCACCTCTCACTGAGTGAAATGCTCAGCTGGATCACATACCCTCCCTCAGAAATATAAAATGTGTTATGATTCACATTGACTTTAAAAATCTTTTGCGGGAAACCCTTTACCTTGGATGGATTCTTCATATGGATTCCATGGGATTATCTTATGCCTATTTTCTTAATGTGCTATCACTATTTGTTATGTTGGACCAACATGGCTTTTTGATGCAAATATTTACTTTGAAAAACTAGAAATATATTTACAGCTAGCAAACAATGGTTAGCAGACGGCTATCAGTCTGAGGGACTCTCCAGCCTTGAGTTTGTTTGTGAAGATCTATGAATGATAACATGGTGCATGGAGTTCTGAGCCGCTGCCAGGGAAACTGTGCATCCAGCACCGCAAAAATAAACAACGTCCCATGCACAGGTTAAACAAAGCCAGGGAAATGTGCAGGAGCAGGGCCCCAGCTTCTTTTCACACGGCATTTAAAACACTCGGCTCCCCCAAATACGTGAGACCAGAGATCGAAAGCAGTCTTTTCTGAAGAAAAACACTGGCTTTTTTTTCTTCAGCTTATGCAAAAAATTAACAACCTCCCACTCTGTCCATTTTCTCAGCCATGAAGAAGGGCTGTAATGTTGACAGCTGCCCACTTCCTGCACAAACTCTGAACTGGTTTTGCTTGGAGCTGCAAACTTCTGGCATTAGAGTGGCACAACGCTTGCTGACTTCTGTTGAGTGTTGAGTGTTTCTTTGCATGTAAAAACACATTCCACAATGCCTCATTTTTGCGGGGGGGAGGGGGGAGTACTTTGCAAGACATATGCACACGCATGCTCTCTCGTACACTTACATTCACACACACTCCTGCACCAACACACACTCCCTCCCCAACACACACAAGCCACAGATGACAGACAGACTAATCACAATGTGCTCAGACCAGGGCAGCCGCAGGACAGGCAGTGGGGGGAGAGGTGCTGTGTGTGCATGTGTGTGTGTGTGCGTGTGTGTACAGGCTGGGAGCGTGGTGGCTACATGTCCTCGGTCGTAATCCCTGACCCCCACTCCCTGCCCCTCCCTGAGCCTGGGAAGCAGCAGACGGGGGGTGTCACAGGACTGCCGTGGGCACACAGCTGTGGGACGGCAGTGAGCAGCCGTTACTGCGGCCCGACCAGCGACACACTCAACAAGAGTCGAACAAGCTGTCTGATGCACACACACACACACACACACACATAAGGGGAGGACGACACCACGCCAGCTCTCCTACTGTAGCACTATGAGATTGCATGGTTGTGTGTGTTGGGGATGCATTTGAAAAAAGCACACTTTCACAATCCACTGCCCTAAACTACAGACCAAAGGTCTGGAAGTAAAACAAAACTTTTTGTCCCACAAAGGGATGGCATGCAAGAACCATAAGTTCCAGACGAGCTAAAACTAACTGTCTTAAGCAATAGTGCACAACTAACTATATGGTTCTCCTGCAGGGTTTTACAGCAGATATAGTCAGAACCACCTGATTCTCTCTATATTCCTTAAGTCTTGATCAACTGAATCAGATAAACTAGGAAATTTTAAACCATTAAAAAGCTGTCAATGTAAGAAACTTTGACCGAGGTCTGTCGATGAAGCATGCTAAGCAGGATATTAAGACAACACCCCGATAGGGTTTAGCTCTGATCAGTGAGTTTTAGCCACGTTTTATCATATTTCAGTCTTTTTTGCTGGATGTTTAATCTAATCTCTTTAAATGAGGAACGCCAGAAAGATCTTACAGATTCCTAAAGTACCTTTTAGTAGATGGTTCTTACAATAATTGTTTTTGTAAATGAAATCTGAGTATGAAAACATTTTTAAAGTTTGAAGAACCTCCACATAATAAACTTTTTCAGAACCCGTAACCGGTAAAGAACCTTTATATTATGCAAAAGTGATAAATACCTACATTTAAGCTAATTTTGGAACTCATTTAGGAAAGATTTTCTTTAGTGAGCTAAATGGTTCCTCTATGGCATCATGGAAACCTTTAGGGTATCTGTTTTCATGACTTTTTTAGTATTTTTAACATTTTGTGTTGTGTTCCCTCGGACTTTTACACCTATTATTTAGTAATTAAGCTTAAGACTTATTACTCAGTAACTCCTAGTACTGCCAAGAGGTATCAAGCAGGAGAGCATTCAAGCAGAAGAAGAAAATTTAGCATTTTGGAAAGCCAGCAAGATCATTATAAAATAAGCAGAAAATACATAGTACGATTTCTTTGTTTTTTACCAAAAAAAAAGCTTTGGTTTGGGCTGATGCACAGTGAGCATTAGTTTTTGTTTGTATTTTAAGTATTCACTTACGGTGAATATTACATATAGATTAAAAAGTAATTTAATTAAAAACTTATCTTCCAAGCAGAAGCCATGATAAAAGCTAAAGTGATATTTTACACTGGCCTTGTAACTACTGTTAATTAGTAGCTGCTATGACAGTAATTTACTAAGTAGACAGCAGTTATGAGTAAGTTATGAGTAAGTGTAAAGTGCTCGCCTTTTTTTCAGTCTATGTCTGAACTGTAATCCGGTCTTTCCCCCACATATCTGATCTACAAACATTTCCCTACAAGTTATCCCACCGTATCATGAACTATACAAAAACACAAAATACAAAAATAGCACTTTCCCAGATAACTAGAGTTTCAGTCGTAACAGGGTCAGTAGACAGTGTTTTAACTCTCGTAAGCGAGGGAACTTTCTCCTGGCCCAGTGGGAACAGTAGTGGTGAGACCCCAGTGTTTGTGTAAGTGAAGCTGTGGGACCTTCTAAAAACAGCCTGTCGGAGCTGTAGGCCGTGTCCTCAGCGCAGCCTGTCAGTGTAATGACTGAACAAACACTAACCAGGCTACCCAAAGCTCACAGTGACGCTTTCCATGCGTTCACACATCACTCACACCAATCCACACCATCAGCAGTCACTCGGCTAGCTTTAAAAGGCACATCTGCAGCTTCAGAGAAACATGGAATTAGGTCATTATGCATATTGTCAACTGTGGCTACTCATTCTCTCAAACGCGCTCTGAAGCTGAAATAACACCAGAGAGTCGCTGTTAAACTGGAGTAATGTTAGCTAGAGACTCAGGAGTGTGTTTTTATAAGAGGACGTAAGATAACTCCAGCTGAGAGTGCAGAGGGCAGAGAGCATCCAAGGTTCAATTCATAAGATTGTGAGAAAACATTCAGTCCTTCTGCACTGGCTGCTGGAGAAAGTTTGAGAACGCCTCCACTTTTCTTTGATTAGCATGGTTTTACATCCTAGAAGCTACACATGGTCAAATATTTACAGAAAGTCATAGTGATATTTGAAACTGACCATAATAAGTGAGTGAAGCAATGTTTTAGCAATTTGCAAGATAATTGTAAATCACCCCAAAATCATCTAAACTTAATCTCCCTTATACTGTATTCATGAAATCTTTGGTTAGTTACAGCAGAAGTGTTCCCAGACGGATAAGTGACCAAGGCACCAGATCATATAAACATATATATATATATATATATATATATATATATATATATATAAACACACATGATAATGCAGTTCAAAGCAGTTGAAGAAGCAGGCTTGAATGATTTGGGTAAAATATCCTACTGCAATTTTTCAAATGAATTTTATAACTAACATTTAAATTGCAAAGTTCTGTTATAAACTGAAGTCCTTTGACTCATGGTTTAAATAGTGAGCCAGATTGCCAGTCTGGTTGTGGCTGTGCTGTCATGTTTACAGCAGACGGG
>JBBPCX010000147.1:18332087-18344568 GCA_037974365.1 Hydrocynus forskahlii | reverse complement strand
TTCCTGAGTTTAACCATGTACTAAAGAAATCACAAAAAGTTCACTGCAACTAAAGTCACCCCAGCTAAAACACCACATTACACTCGGTAATGTGTATGGTATACAGACTTCTAAAGAGTGACACAATTCTATACAACTGTATGTATAAATTGAATAGATTTAGTTAAAATAAAGGCTGACCCCATCAAAATAGGTTGCTAGGAGTACATCAGTGTACATAAAATCACAAAGAAATATCAGAGCATAAATATCTGAATTTGGCAACAATCTGATAAATCACTCACTTTCCTTCGGTCCTCTGCTGCCTCCAGTTTCTTCTGAATGTCATCCAGAGAAACGTCCCTCTTCTTGGGGGGATTGGTGATGCTGTAGCCCACCTCAGACGTGGGAGAAGGCGGTTTCAGGATCACTTCGAAGGCCTGGCCAGAGGCCCGCTTGTTAATGGGCTTGACCTTCATGTCTGAGCGCACAGTAAGCAAGGTGAGATATGGCCATGGAGAACAGGGATTCATTATAAGACTTTTGTGGATTAATGGAAGGAATTAGCTTACATATCCATTAAAGTTCCATTATAAAGTAACTCAAGGCATCTGTGAGACAGTGATTGACCTTGATCAAACTGAAAATGTCTAATAAATGTTTCACATCAGATATGTAAACTAAGAGCTCCACAATGTGTTAAAATATGAAATGGACGAGCACTTTACATCAATTTTTATTGATGCAAATGTTATTGGACAACCTCTTTATCATTTTCATTTCCTACCTTCAAACTCGGCCATCATCTTATTGTGCGCCTCTGGGTAAAAGCAGGAGCAGATGAGGGAGACGAGGGACAGCTCCTTCATCTTCTCTTTGTAAGCTGCAGGGAAACACACCACATCAAAACACAGTCCTTGGCCTAGATTTGCTATCTCAGTCCCTTAATGCTTATTACAGATCAGATCCTCTTGCGTCGAGGAAAATAAATATTCAACAAATCGACATGAAAACCAGCATCAAAGCAGGTTTCTCAGAGGGCTGAATTAGCAGAGGCATTGTCTCCATTTTAGAGGGCTGTTTTTGAAGCCTCAGAGGAGAGAGAGGGGGGTGCCGTGTCCTCAAATGCTCTTGTTTCCCGAACAACCATATTCCCCATAGAATTCCCCCTGCTGCATCAAAAATGAGCAGCATTATTTATTAAGAGTGTGTTGGACTGGTGTAGCTGGTTGAGACGCCTTTTTTGTTTTGCTTGTACAGATTTGATTTGGTTAATCAGGGTAATGGTAGCTTACTCTAGATTTGGTAGTCTTGACAAATTTCAAGCATGTGGATGGATTTATCTACAAACAGGGAGAATAAAACTGAAACTCTGAGAAATGTACTGTTCTGTGATTAAACTTATTGTTATTCTTATTAGGAAATTATTATTTTCCAGGGTGGTAGATCTCCTATGTCTAGATCCCTTAGATTACATGAAGGTTCTTTAGACTTCAAACAGGTTTAACATCTCATTATCCACTGATATGTTGTTAAGGAATCAAAAAGTGCTTCTTCCGTTTCATCACATTAGGGCTGCACAATATGGGCAAAATATCAGTGCTGTGATTTTACTGCTACATATTGTGATTGCGATGGCTTTCATGATATTAAAGGGCCCATATCATAATTTTTCTTGAATTAAAAAGCCTGTAAAGTCTGCAAATATTGTTTCAAATGGTACCTTTACTTCCCCCACCCATACAGTCCATATGTGATTGGCTTAGAAAACAGCCTGTTTTTGGATCATAGTTTTGTGATGTCACAAAACCAACACATTTATATATATCACCCGTTCATGCACCGATTTGCCAACACCTTTAATGGTTACAAAGTAGAGTTTTATTGGATTACATGAAGACCTTGATTCACCAGAGCTGTGACCGGTTGCACTGTTAGAAACACTGTGATTGGTTAGAGGCTCATTTGCATATCAGTATTTCAGAAACCAATATCATGATAACGATTAGCAGCCCAACATTACGTGAAACAACCATCTCTGGCATCTTTATTTTTAAAGTGCTGCAGCAACACTCTTATACCACTTACTGCGCTGCTCCTGCTCTCCATCCAGCCTGCACTATCAGAGGGAATCTGATCAGCCCCTCCTCTCTCTGAACTTATTAACCCTTCACCACACTCAAAGGAATCAGAGACCAGAGGCAGCGAGGAGACGGAGTTGCCTCCACCATGATTATGAACCCTCAGGCAGAAAAAAGGGGTGGTAGAGGGGCTCTGGCAGCCAAATATTGAGCGCTCACGCTGAGCGTTCACACACACAAGCAGCCATTTCCCCCTCACTTCTTCAGTGAGACAGAAATGAGGGAGATTGGCAGTTCAGTGGAGCATGTAATTCAGGTTAACTGGCTGGGAAGCAAGTCAAAAAGGAAACGTCAGACAGGACCTGATGTCTCTCTGTGGTTTGAAAGTGCTAAAAATACAAGACATCATTTGGAAAAAGGCCTCAGATGGCCAAGCTCAAGAGACCACACCCACAGTGCTTGCAAACACATATCCTGAACATTAGATCAGCTTTCTAATTCAAATGAATATTATTCGAATATACATTGTTATATATGTCATAATATGAAATATATCATTAAATATATTAGATATATTGGTGCTCTCATTACCCCACTAATGCCGTTTTCGTCATAGTGTTATTTCCTTATACCATGAGGAAAATGACCGTGGCCCTTTACATTGTGCGTTAAATCATAATGAATGGACTCGTACAGGTGCTTAAGTGACAATATTCAAGTTAAGGCCCTTCTTTTCTTATTCTTTGGGGATACCAATTTTATAGATATGAGATTTTGTCACGAAGGCACCAAAATATTAGCACTGCTTTTTTAAACACTGCTTTTTTGGCAGTACGATGGCTGTTAATGTTAGAAAAGATGAAGAAAATATGCATTCCTGTCAACAGTCCATTCAACATTCCATTCCATTTGAAAAGCGTCACGAGCAGCAAAATGTCTACAATTACACGGAGGCTACAAAAGCTACATCAGTAAAAACATGGTTGCCTTTTGTGTTGCTTCTTTGAAAATGCATCAGCACGGCCACCCTGGAAATCAATAATCACCCTCCCCATGCACACTTCCACAAACACACACACACACACCCTGCGTCCAGTGCAGCGATGCAGACCTTCTCCTTTCAGCTCTGCTAGTCCCATGGAAACTATCACCAAAGGCAGACATGACAATATTCTTTTGTATTACCTGTGACATTGTGAACACAGACAAGGCTCAAATATTAGTCATGCTTGTCTGAAAAGCTCGAGAGGAGTTGGCATGATGGCTAGACACAGGAGTCCAAATCGTTACTCCTCAGAGATTTAGTTTAATGTCTGGCCACACCCCTGTGGTTTGCAGGTTTTCTGGTATCTCTTATCTCTAAGTTTGCAGCTGCAGAGCATTTCAGGGCATCGGTGCCTTTGCTACCCACATCACTTCTTTATGCTGCTTTATTGGATTTGTGGATCAGATTGGATTAGTCACACCCAACCTTATACGTTCCTCATACCTGGGGGGGAAGATATGAAATGCATGGCTCTAATAATGAATACTGAACAATTACTTCTGAGTAACAAAATATATACACATTTCTCTCTTTGATCTCTTTCACAAGGGTAGAACACCACAATCAGGATTTTGGTTTGGTGAACAGGGTATTAGGAATTACACTATATGGCCTTACATTCATTCCAGCCATTGATTTAAGTCAATAATGCACCTGGACACAGATATAAGGTGTCCATAGTAAGTAAGATCTGGGTGGTATTTCATAAAGCAGGATTTGTCAGTTAAGTTAAAGTAAGACGGTTAAACAGGTTACATAGAAAAAGAGACAAAGGACATCGCCATTGAAACAATCCTCCCCAATTTGGCTTAGTTTATCTCGCTAACTGAGAAATCCTGCTAAGAGAAATACTCCCTGTATAAAAATTCCATTGTCTGTATTGATGTCCTTTCTCATTTGTTTGTCTTTTGCTCTGTTTTGTCAGGCCCAAACATTACTAGTGCTTTCCAGATGGCTAAGTCTGAAAATATTTATTAAAAATAACATAATTGATTACATTTTATCTTCTCAATGAATCAGCAATGACGGGATGCAAATGTACATGATGATAACGCACAATTCTCCTTTAGGCCTTTCTTACAGTAAGAAATAGGGTCCATAGAAACACAGATGCCTATGCAGGTTTTGATTTAGATTTTTTTTTTGACACAAAAGATATTTTGGAATCTCTGATAAAACATTATTCATGGTCTGTTATTGTTCAGTGTGGTCATTTAAAATCCCTTATTACTCTATTAATAATCAAATTATTCAAGATAATTTGTGATTGTAATTAGTAGTAATAGCCCTAACCATAACACCATGGATAAATGTGACCTCTCCATTCTTTAAGTATAGATGCCAGTCTCCCTCAAAACACAATAAATTCACAGCCATCATTTTTAAGGTGACAAGAAATGACAGCCAGAGAAGCGAGCCTCGCCCACAGCCCCAGCGGCACTGCTCCACCACCCCACGATCTACCCATAATTCAATGAGACCAGCATGCACTCGCTGCCTGGCCCACCCCACTCTTCTTGTCCAAATCTCCAGAAGCAAACGACATGTTTATGGGCCGGACGACTTGAGGCCATGCACATTTCTATTACAGGGATCTCTGACTGCATGTGCGCCCCTATCCATCAGTCATCACTCCAGATGGCAGTGTCCTAGCCAGAAACACATGCATCTGAAAAGAACTGCTCATGAATTAATCATCCAAATCAGCTTGTGATCTTATTAATCAGTTTATAAAGGAGGCGGTGACACAAAAGGCTTCAGATCCATGGTTCATCCTGTTAGTAAATAAACACCACAGACGAACAGGAGCAGGTCAGCGATAGGTAATAAACACCAGGCCTGTGGATAAAGCTGAATTCCAGTTAAAAAGGTCTGTGCTGATAAAAGTGAGCATGTAATGTCTCCTTAAGACAATAAGAGCAAATCTGACTGCAGTGTAGGCACGTAAATGACTCAGCCAGTGACAGAAGCTGGTGTAAAATATCAGAAATGCACCATAAGGACCGATAAGGGCTTGTGGTTTTTTAGTTTCTATTTTGTGCTGACAGCTTGCTCTGGAGGATGCTGCACCCACATTTTTAATTGCTGCACAGGCTCTGTTGTATCTCAGTGATGGAAAAATGAGAGGGGGCGTTTGGCCTGTGCTGATTTTCTGACTGCGCTGCGTCCCTCATTGTTCAGCCGTGGTCGATCATATGGAGCGCCCTGGATCTTGGGTGGGGTCCTTCTGCATTATGCTGGGTCAGGCTCGAGGCTCAAGGCGGCACGTGCTGCAGCATCCTGCTCGTGCACCCTAACCTGGTCACTTTAATCAATTTCATAAGGCATTTTAATGCCAAATTTATTTATTTATTTTTTTTTGCAAAAACAAAGTGGTGCATCGAGCATCACTGAAAGATCTAGGCTACTGACGTGCACACCTAATAAAAGCAAAGGAGCTAACAAAACACAAGGACAAAACTTGAGACAGCGAAAATATGGATAATAGACCAATACACTAATTAGAAGAAGCATACCACAGTGTTAATCGATGCAGTGGTCCCCAGTGCGCCTTTTGTGCATTAAGGGTGTCGCCTCCTGGAGCATCTTCAAGCATCAGGCAACCCATTCTAACAGAGCAGCGTCTCAAAAAGAACCCAGAATAAAACAGCAGGTCTTACCGATTGCAGTCTTAGCCATGGTTGCAGTTGGAGCCGGGACAGAGCTGCGTGCGTCCTGCTGAACGGTATGGAGAAACAGGACCGCCGTAAGGCACTGAGTCAGCAGATCGAAGCTCTGGGTGCGGAGAGAGAGGAGAGAGAGGCGGGGCCCAGGAATTCATCACCAGCATCAGATTGGATAGGGGAAGGTCAGGGTTGCCAGGTTGAACCGACTGTTTCCAGCTCAAATCTCGTTTTAAAGCGACAGCTTTGTAGGACCTCTCATTTCTCTAATCGCTAACGTAGCAATCAGTCAAAACATGTCTGGTGTTCTTGTTTGGTCTTGTACTGGAGCTGGTTACTGAAGGTAACAAGCAATACAAACTACACTATAGGGACAAAAGAGTTTAGGCACGCCTGACCATTATACCACCATGGAGTTTAATTACGTTGCATTCACATACATACTTTAATATGGAGATAGTCCCCTCTTTGCAGCTAGAAAAGCTTCCGTTGTTCCTGGAAGGCACACATTTCTGGAGGATTTTGTGCCCATTCAGTCTGTAGAGCATTTGTGAGATCAGGCTGGATGAGAAGGCCTGGCTCACAGTTTCCATTCCAGAAAGGTGTCGTATGGGGTTGAGGTCAGGGCTCTGTGCAGGCCAGTCAAGTTCATCAAGCTCATCCACTGACCTTGCTTTGTGCACTGGGGCACAGTCATGCTGGAATAGAAAAGGTTCTTCCCCAAATTAGGTTCACAAAGGTGGAAGCATGGCGTTGCCCAAAATATGTTCGTATACTGAGGCATTAAGTTTGACCTACTGGTGGTAAGGAAAGCATAGCCACAAAGCAAATTTTTTAGAAATTTCAGATAAGACCACCCAACACAGTTTGAGGCAAGGCCGTGGCTATTTGAGCAGCAGTTCAAACATAGTGTTTTCTTTGCTGGTGCTGAAAAAACACAGAGAGACATGTGATCTCTTGTCTTGTTTTGCCAGCGACATTAGTTTCATAGCTCCAGTGCAAAATCGATTACATGCAATTGCTGATCACTTGAATTGTGTACTTCTTTGCCAAACTATGGATATAAAGTCTTTCTAATTTATTATGCTGTTTATAGATAAAACAGTCCAGGCTAATGTTTTAGCATAGCTTTTATGAAAACTGACCTTGAGTAGAAGCTCAAAACTGCCAATTAAGAAAAGCTACAAAAGCTAAGGACTGAGAAACTTATAGAGCCACAATTGAACTTCTTCTTTTATTTTGTTTTTTTTCCTCCATTATTTTATTCTATTTTTATTTGATTTTTATTTATTTGTTTTTATTATATTCCTGTAATGCACATTGAATAATCTTTTGTGTGTAATGTATAAATAAATAATGTGCTGTATAAATAAACTCCGACTTGTTAGTATATCCATCATGAGCATAAGAACTGCAGTTTGTTAAACTCTATTCTTCCCTCTTTTTGCAGCACTCTTGGTCTAAAAGACAATGAAAAAAGATGGTGTGGGCGATGGATGGTCCTTCACTTTGCATTATCAACAGAGCATAATGAAATTAAACACACACACACACACACACACACACATTCAAAATGAACATGACTAAAATATAACAGAAGATTTCTTTCTTGCAAAGATACTGTATTTGATTACAAGGGAAAGCAAAACATACAATCAGCAGTAACTCAAAATATCACGTGACACAAACACCAGTGAATGACATAACAGGACCATTTTTAATGACAAAAAATAGCTTAATTTTAAACATTATAACTTTTAATGTTATTGTGCAACTTAATAAAAAATAAATGTTTGTAGAAATTCATAATATTGCATTAAAAACTGACTTTACTGAATGATTACTATCCTGCCCTGATATAACTTTTGTGTAGGGTGTTTAACCGCCCAAACCTGATAAAGGGGTGGGTGATAAAATTACATAATTTTTTCCTAGACAGAAATAACCCAAGTGAGTTCTAAACTACCCACAGCACAATTTTGCCATTATATGAGCATGGAAGGCTGCGTGGGTTTAGCAGGTTCCTTTCATCTGTACAGAAGTAGTTTGGATAATTGGCTACTGTGGTGTCCTGACACTCACCCGCTGTACCGTGAACGAATAATGACATCTAGGTTCAACACAGAAGAAATATACTATGTTATAAATGTTATTGTAAATTACACGTACAAAAAAATGATCACAGTTAAATAATCAACGGTAACCGATGATGCATTCCTTTTAATGCTTATCTGACTGGCCATTGCTTATTATGTTAAGTTATTAAATTATGTGCCCGATTTTATTGTCCTTCATCAATAAACACTTTGCAGAACCATTGTAATGGACACTCAAATGTTTTGTTTTGCATTGTTTTATTTTTCATTTCTATTCAATGGATTCAGTGTGTGTTCTTCATTAACTGAAAACCTTCATTCTTGCATTTATACATGCTTATATATATATATATATAAAACAACTCTGTATAGAATAAAAATGGTTATTTAACAATAGTGGACTATTTGGTATTATTTATTTGGTATTACCAAATTTGATTAACCCATATCATGTGGAGTTCTTCAAAAAATCATGTTTTCTAAACAGAAAAATCCATCTAGTATGCCTACTGAAGTTTAATCCCATCCATTCATATTGAAGTTGTAAGGACAGTTTCAGTCTGGACTCCTTTTCAAATAAGGCACAATACAGATCAACCAATCAGAACTAATAAGATATAATGGAGAAAGTGTTATATTTGGGTCTTTATATGTCTGTGTGTGTGTGTATGCACACTCACATTAGGAGAAAAATAAATTACATATACAACAAGAAACCACAGACAATTTCTTAATCATACAGCACAACCATTTATGCTCTCAAATGATTCTTTGATTTGCCTTTAGCAAAGGACCCTTGACCAGCCCATTTTAGGGCTTTGTACAGGATAGGATAGGATATTTCTTAGTATTACACAATGTTCACATTCAACCAGAGTTTATCAATAATGCACACATACGTGCAGTCAAGCTACCACTGAAAATGCACAGGCTATAGGCATGTGTCATATGAATTATGAACGAAGCAGTGTCTGCAGTATGAATAATAAAAACTGTGTGGTCTGAACAAAGCTGGCCATAGCCTGAACAGCAGCATGCGAGTGCAGCCTCAGTCCTGGATATTTGTCACACAGTACAAGTAATGTCAGGCATCATGAAAATTATAGAATCTGAAATAATACATCAGTTATTTTTCGCAAACAATGCATTCAAATATGATCTGTACATCACATTGTAAGAGCTTTTTTATTTGCCTGACTTATTTCAGTTGCATACTTCTGTAATATTTTGCACACTGTCAGCTGTACAATATTTGGCAACCTTGATGAAGACTGGTGTCACAGAGGCCAAATTCCATTTGTCCTTCATCAGCATGAGAAAGATTAGTTAACACATAAATTAAATGCCACAAAAATATATTGACCTTCATAAATCATCCAACAGCTATAAATATTCACATGCCATCCAGTATATAGCTGCCTATTATTCCAGTGGGTGTTCAGGCTGCTTGCTCTCTGGATCAGTTCGCCCATAATGGAGTCTCCCCATGCACACCTGCCTCTGTACCTGAAACAGAAATCTCCACAAGCATGGTCATTACTGCAGTCTGTCATTACCTAGTTGCTTATGTCTGAGTGGACTACAACATGATACTATAATAATAATAATAATAATAATAATAATAATAATAATAAATAATAATAATGATTCATTTTATTTACAGGCACCTTTCATGCCACTCAAGGACATCCTACACAAAATACAGTAAAATCAGATATACAGTAGTATGCAGCAGTGTAACAAGACATCAGTAGTCCAGAATGATGCAAAATGATAGGATAAGATAAACCTTTATTAGTCCCACAAGTGGGAAATTCGCTTAGTAACGGCAGAAAGTGGACAGTACAAAGTTAAGAGCAGCAAAATTGAGAAAACAATAGAATAGAATAAAATGAAAATAGACTAAAGTACTATGTCGCAAAATACTATTAAATAAAAATAAAAAAATCTTTCAATATACAGTCTAAAGATGTACAGTATAAAATGCAGCATAAGTTAAAATAAAATAATGGCATATGTTGTTATACAACGTGCATTATCAACTATACAATGTGCATTAAAAAAGTCCTACTCAAGTGTCCTACTTTAACTGACCCCCCACATTCCCCATGCACTCTCCTTCACATTCTTCTGCACTCAATTCTCCTTCTCACTGTTTTTAATTTATATAACCTGTGCTTGGCTATGGTTAGACTCTGACATTAATCTCTGGTTTATCTGGTTAACCTGAAAACCTCTGCCTGAAAACAGACAATCCTTCATCTCGCCTTCATCATTCATTATTAATTACTGCATGTTCGTCAGTCACTCCTTAAATGATCTCATAATACTAATTTCTTCTTGTGTTATTGTATTGCTATCCGGGTTGGGATCCCATCTAAATCTTGGTTCCTCTCAAGGTTTCTTATTCCTGCTCTGAAGGAGATTTTCACTGTCAATGCTGCAGCACTCCCTGAGGGCTTGGATTTAGATTTCTGTAAAGCTGATTTGTGACAATGTCTATTGTGAAAGGAGCTCACAACCTTTATCTTTACTAAGAGTGCTTAAATTCATGGACCTGACTGTATATAGCACGCTTAAGTCGAGTGGCACGAATGCCACTTGAATGTCTAAGAATTCCTAAAAATCTTGTTTGCCACATCTGTGCTGCAGCTTTATTTTCCACCACGAGGTGGCAGTGATACCTTTGTATATTATTTTGCATCACAAAGAATAATTAATATAATCAGTGGTCACCAGCTCTCCCCCCTACAGGTTTTATCTGGTCTCCAGCCCAAATCTAATCCACCTCACTGAGCTAATCAAGGGGTTCTGAAGCCAATAATTAAAACAATCAGGAGGGATCAAAAGTCAGCAGGAAATCATCCGGGAGCAGGCCTGGTGATTATTGCCTTGAAGAATTTATATCTATAAATGGCCAAAGACAAAAAACTGGTTGTAAAAGAGCTGTGAAGGAGTAAATGAAAAATAGTATTGAAAGCAAATAGAGAAGAGTCCTGATGAGCCCTTACATAAGAAACTTGACAATCGAGCCATGATGGTCATGACACATGTCTTTAATATTCTGATTCCTCAAGTTATGAACCATAGTTAATAATAATAATAATAATAATAATAATAATAATAATAATAATAATAATAAACAAAGAACATAGATATAAAATAATAAAAAATAATTGAGACCAAAAACAGTTTGTTGGCTGTGGGTGAGAATGGGACTTAAAACACTTATAACATTTATTTGTCATTTCATTTAAGTATTTTTGAGGGGGAGCTGGTAGGGACCAAAACAAGTTGCTGGCTGGGCGTGTCACTCAAGTGGGGGATCGTACTGGCGACTGTCATGGAAAGCAGCTAAGGTTTGTCCAAAATAACACCAAGATTTATCGCTAGGTGCTGTTTTTTAATCACTAAATGGGTCTGAAAGGTTAGCCAATCTTCTCCCCTCCATCCCTAACCTTCACCCGAGATGGTTTCCCTGTAGGGGCGGAAGGAGGAGTAAGAGGAGATCAGACTCTCAGACTCTTCTGCTCTTAAAGCTCTTCGACCTCACAGCAGCCTCCGGACAGCCTGAGCTTTTGCTTCCAACGTGGGGCTGCACACGTGGGCACCACCACCACCACCACCTTCACCTTCACCACAACCTCTGATCGTCACATCACTCAGCCCAGGTAAGGTTTAAAAATAAAACAAGGACTGGTTTCTGATCAGCTGGTATTGCATCATTTGCCTGGTTCATGCTAGGGCTGTTCTGTAGTCTAATATTGTTATCTTTGTTTCTTCCAGTTTTAACAATACTGGATGTGGTAACGTTACAAATGTCAGTAATGTTACTAATGTAAAATTACTAATGTAACAATTGTTAGCTAGCTTAGCTACGTACTGGCTAATAGTATGAACTAAACATGGTTCACCGTCTAGACGGGAAATAAAGCTTTTGGGTCATTATTGAGCAACAGATGGACTTTTGGGACACAGGGGTGGGGGTTAAAAGCATGTTTTAGTCTGGGGTTTAGAGAGAAATCCAGTCCTGAAGCTTGGACTAGCGTTACCAAAGTTATGAGCTGATTAGCCGCGTAAAGACAGACCACCAGCTTCATATGGGATGAGTTAGGTAGATTACGTCGATGCCTGGTTTCAGATTCAAGAGACCACATGTAGTAGAGTCTCTCGATTTCTAGCTGAAAGTGTGTTTTAAAGATGCATTTGTAGCTGGTGGTGGCGCGTAAAGCCAGTTTCTTCCGGATGTAGCGTAGCAGTTGATGTAACAAAGGAGTAGGATTGCAGGATGGGGTGCAGGCTAGTTTTTGGAAGAACCTGAAAATGAATAATAAAGACCAATCATACTGTAAATCCATCCTGTTTATGAACGTCAAGTCAAGAGTGTCCAGTCTGAGAAGCACGACACTATCATTTAACCCAAGTGAGGAAAACACGTGGAGGAACTCATGTTGCATCGCTTGTCTGACAGTCCACTTGGCAGTTCAGTAAAGTTGGAAAGAAATTGACAGATTCGAACTTCGCGGCTCAATAAATCTTGAACAGAACGGTCTTACAACACAATATACGAGTCTATTCAACAGCGGTAAGGTAGACAATGAGCTACAACCGGATTTT
>JBBPCX010000147.1:18282305-18331987 GCA_037974365.1 Hydrocynus forskahlii | reverse complement strand
TTGCTATAGCAAGTGTAAACAAGCGAATCGGATATGGGTCACAATTTAAAAAAACGTGTAAACAGAAGGTCAAAAAATCGGATATAGGCAACAAATCAGAACTGAGCATCAAGACCTGCAGTGTAAAAGAAGCCATACACACACCTGTTGGGAGTCTCCTCCCAGCTTCTCAGCCCATCCCATACACAACCGAAGCAAGCTTTGTGAATATAAGGATTGATTATAAACATATGAACATACAACTATTTCAACACAAATGATTTTGAAAAGCCTGTAGAAACATAGGACATTAATTAGTGAGAAGAAATGGACCGGCGAATGCTTTGTGTCAAGTGCATGTGTGTCTGTGCCTCTGTTTGGACAGTTTTTTGTATTGGTGTGTTTGTTTAGCCAGGAAAGTGAACGCATTGTTTAAAAAACGTTAATGAGTAGTAATGTAGAATGTAGAGTTTAGATCGGGCCCAAAACATGAAACCCGACCCTACCCGAGCCCGTGCACCTTGTGTCCGAGCCCAGCCAGGCCCGGCCCGACACATTAACTGTAATTATCGGCCCGAGCCCGATTAAACCCGACAGTTTTTTAATATGTGGGCCGTTATAACACACGCCCTCAGCTGTGGGTGCATTCGTAAACTGACACTCCGAGCGCTTGATCACGGCCCGGCTGAAATGTGATTTATTTCACGCTACATAAATAGTGTTCGAAGATTCAGTACTCATACATTGAGCTGACATTGTATTCATTGAAATTTCTCATTTTTAAAAGAAGTGTTACATCATTTGCTTTAAATCTACAGTGGACAGTAATAATGATTTATGTTTTAATGTCCAGGCACTAATTGCGACCAGATGTGTTCGTTAGTGATGTGCACAGTGCACATCAAGCACATACTGTGGTTTGTTTTTGATGGACACTGAAGTTCAACAGGCTTTTCGTTCGTTCTCTCCCACTACAGCTCTGTTGACCTTGGTGAACTGTATGAAAGTGAAATGGGGGGCCATCCTGCAAGTAATTTCTACAGTGGCGAAGGTCCTGGCCCTCATTGTCATTATCATTGCTGGGATGATCGTATTGGCTCAAGGTAGGAACATAATACCAGAATTTGTATTTTTATACGAAGTGTAACCGTGTTTGATACCAAACAACACAGTGAACGTTTGTTTTGAGCACAGAGGAAATATTCCTTATGAACATCACATGCAGGCTAAATAAGCCTGGCTGCTGTTTACCTGTTTAAATAGGTCATTGTAATGAAGTATTAAATTGTTAATAAAATTACTGAAAGAAATTGAACATTTGATGTTTTGCACCACTCTGATTCTCAGTAAAAATAAACCTGAACTAATAAACTGTTTCATGACATGTGTTTCAACCTACATATCATGATGTTGCAGGCAAGACGGAACACTTCAAGAACTCTTTTGAGAACTCAAAGATGAACCCTGGGGACATGGCTTTAGCCCTATATGCTGCCCTCTACTCTTACTCTGGCTGGGACACTCTCAACTTCATCACTGAGGAGATCAAGAACCCAGAGAGGTGGGATTATAGCTTTGAATAACTTTTTTTAACTAATAAGCGCATTATTTAAATCCTAGTGCAAACAAAACAAACCTGTACATTTGGCCTGTGCCCCATGTAATTTTTGGGGAATATTTACCCATCCCCATATTCACCGGGGAATGTAGAATTGGTGGGCTATGGGAAATGGGAATGTTTCTGCCACTGGACAATCTTATATTGAATAATTAGTATTTTTCTTCACCAGGAACCTGCCACTGTCCATAGCAATCTCCATGCCTATTGTCACAGTGATCTACCTCCTGACCAACGTTGCCTATTACACAGTCATGGATATGGACACTGTGCTGTCTAGTGAAGCCGTGGCTGTGGTGAGTAAAGTGTTACACCGCTGATACAGATGGAAGCTACTGATAAAAGTAAGTTAGAATATGTGAACTCATACTACTGAGGAAATGACCTCACCTTTTAGTGCACTTATTTAATCTTGCTTAGACTCATACAAATGCACATGCATTTGCTGTTTTCAACATTTAACTCCTCGGCCCCAACAAGTCATGAAGCAGACCGTGATTGGCAGCATCTGTTCAGTGTAATTTAGATTTTACTGTTCTCATCTGTTGTTCCATTTATCTGGTTTAGTACAGGAAGCCTCTGGCAATAGCCTCACTCTAGGGACTCCACAACTGAAGATGCTCTGTTGCCTAGTAATGGGCTGGCTGTGTGACCATATGATGCAGGACTGAATGCAGTTAAACATATTAGAATAACATATTTATTATAATCTAGATGCTTTTTTGCTTATTTCAAGTAGAAATGACTGAATTCTTATGATGGAATTTGTAATGCAAATGATTATTCAAAAGCAAAGTTAGTAATGAGGCAAATGTAGATCTTGTACTGGCTTGCTTCCATGAAATCATTCAGTCTCTGTGTTGGTTCTCTTGTTAACCACCGCATTGAAATTGTACTCCGCTTTACATTCAGGTGTGCATATTGGTCATATACTAGAGTTTAATGACAGAGCTTGACCACAAATAGAAATCATTATCATAGAACTCTTATCATGGAGTTTATAATGCAAAAGGTAAACATTCCAATGCAAATTTATTAATAAGGATGACATAGATCTTTTAGTGGCTTGCTTCTGCGAATTGCCTGGTTAAATCATCACTGTCCTTTGAAAACACTGAGGTGGCACAACATGAGCCTCAAGCACCTGAGCCCCAAGATGGCCATCTTAGTGTTACACCCCAGAAGACTTCCAGCACACATGTTATGTCCAAACTGTAGAGACCAAACACTGCCTCAACCTCCCATTGCACATAGACACAGGTCAACTCTCAGATCAGACAGAATGTAAGAATGAAAACTGGTACAACCACGTGCATGGACACAGGTCAGAGAAATGGAGACACAGAATGCAAGGATGCAACTGGATTACTTGAACTGCCCACCTAATTCTTAGCCCTCACTGTCATTCCATCTCTTCTTGTCTTAGAAGATAGGGAGGCTCTGTAGTGCTGGCTTTAATCAAGTTGCACCAAAACACCGTCCATGGCCCTGTCCGCTGACGGACGGAGTCCTGAGGCCCCTGCCACAGTGTCAGAACAAGCATTATCTTAGTTTGCTTATCCACCCTAACTTTGGAAAGTGCAGCATGCACAGTTATCTTTTCTGATAGCAGCAGTGGAAAAAAGCGATACAGAATCCATGTGCCAAACCCACAAATGAGAGGCCAATAGCCAAACCCACAAATGCTTGGAGGACTACCACAAGGTTATAAAGCTAGCTGTTCTCAGTATTCGTTCTCTTGCTAACCACCAAATTGAAACCGTCATCCACTTTACATTCTGGTGCACAGTTTGGTCATGCACTAGATTGTAATGATAGACTTTGACCTCAAATGGAAATACTTGCCTCAAGTGTTATTTTACCCATTATTAGGTCACTGGTAGCCCATTGTCACCCATAATGTGTTTTAATGATTGAGTGGATGCTTTCCTTCATTATTTGGCAACCTTCTGTTCTAAGAACTCTTATTTACCTTCCTGTTATTTTTGCTCTTGTTTATCTGAAGCACTTTTGAGGGAAACATGATACATGAGTAAATTTCCCATAACTTATGAACATTTAGCCACAGTTAACCAAAATAACTGACATGTGAAGTAAATAAACTGGATTATTTTGTCACAATGGCACCTGTTACAGTGGGATATATTAAGCAGTGATTGAACAGTCAGTCCTTGAAGTTGTGTTATAAGTAGGAAAAGTGGGCAAAAATGTAAGGATTTAAAATTTGACCAGGCCAAAATTGTGATGGCTAGACAACTGGGTCTGCCCAAAATGTGGGACAGAGTTGGCCCCAGGATGCACTGTGGGGAGAAGTCCAACATTGTTGCCATCCAAGTACATCCCTACATGCCGACAATATTCCTCAGTGGCAGTGACTTATTTCAGCAGGGTAATGAGCACTGCCACACTTCAGAAATTTCTCAGGAATGATTTGAGGAATGTGACTAAGAGTTCATAGTGTTGACCTGCCCGCTAATTGAGCATCTGTAGAATGTGTCGGACAAACCATTCCGATACATGTAGAACCCACCTTACAACTTGCAGGATTTAAGGGGTCTGCTGCTAATGGCTTGGTGCAGATATTACAGCACACCTTCAGAGGTCTTGGAGTCTATGCAGTATTAGGCAAGATGATGGAACTAAATCCACAGTTTAAGGCAGGTGTGTATCACATTCTTGCTGATCTGTGTTTATTTTTCCTGTGCGCAGACATTTGCTGATAGTGTTCTCGGTTTTGCCCGCTGGCTGATCCCTCTGTCTGTGGCCATTTCCTGCTATGGAGGCCTCAACTCCTCCATCATTGCTGCCTCCAGGTCAGTGCCTAACTGCAAATCGTGTAACTAGAACATGTATCTATCAACCCCTAGCAGCTGAGGAATGTTTGAGTGACCACAAAATCTGATATTGTTATAGGTCATGTTTATGCAGAAATATAGGATATTTTAAAGGGTTAATAAGCACAAGTGCATGGCCATTTTAAGCCCTATTGACAGAAAAGGAAACCTGAAACATTAGTGAAGCATGTTGATGGCCACAAAGCACAAAGTAGCGTTGCACAAATACAAATCAGAGCAGCACCATATAAAATTGTTCTTGGTGAAAGGGAGAGAATGAGAGAGAGGATAAAGGTTTAGTAAAACCCTCTTCCTCCTCATCAAAGAAATGTTCAGGTGGGGTATGAATCAGTGGAAATGAGCATTTCAGGCTTTTTAAGTCAGAAACATTTGCCACAATGGAGATCTGACAATGAGAAATGAGATCTGACAATGACAAATGAGAGCAATCCACTATGATCCTGTTGGATCATGTTATATTGAACGATAACATGTTTGTTTTGTAATGAGTATTGTGAGCTGCTTAGCAGCAGTCAGACATACAATGAGCCACTGATGTAGTGAGAATATATATATATACACTTTATTTTTCTTCCTCTTCCTAGATTGTTCTTTGTTGGGTCAAGGGAAGGTCATTTACCCAACTTTCTCTCCATGATCCATGTTAAGCGCTACACACCTATCCCAGCCTTGCTGTTCAATGTGAGTATCTGAAGATGTCACACCTGCTTATATTAAATCTTTAAATTCAATTTAACATTCTCCGCAGAAATAACATTCTTCAACACACATCTGTACGTATTTGTTTTCTAGGGTGGAATGGCCTTGCTCTATCTATGGGAGAGAGATCTTTTCCGGCTCATTAATTACTTCAGCTTTAATTATTGGCTCTTCATTGGTCTCTCCATTGGCAGTCAGATCTATCTGCGGATAAAGGCTCCTGAGATGCCCCGCCCTGTTAAGGTAAAGTCTCAGTCCCTCACTTTGCCCATCTACATCACAGCCTGAATCACAAACTTTGTTCACCAAGGAATTGTTGTTGATGTCAAAAAAAGATATGATAAACCTTTATTAGTCCCACAAGTGGGAAATTTACATTGCTAGAGCAGAAAGTGGACAGTACAAAGGTAAGAGAAGCAGAAAGTGGCAAAACGATAGATTAACAGCTATAGAACACAAGAAGATAAAATAAAGTACACTTTACAACTAATACGAAAAATATCACTATCACTGAATGGACAATATTGTTCTAAAGTGAACAGAATAGGAAATGTATGTGGAGTTACAAATAGAATCAACGTGTAATGTCACTGAGTATTTGATTGCATTCAACCACAAGGACATTGTTGAGATTAGGTATTGATTTTAGATTATTATATCTGGATTTTATGTATCTAAACTACTTTCTTAGTAAATCATGCAACATGTATAACAATTTACTGTAAAAAATGAGCAGATGAAGGTATAAATTAGGTGTGGGACCTCTTTATTGTGAGTTTTTTTTCTGGTGTGTGGCTTCACATTTTATATAATTGAGTGTTCTGTGATCCACTCAAATCTATAGTCCTGATTTTTATTTCAATGAATCATCCAACACTGAGCTGCTGGTGTGAGTGCTGGCATACAGAGAAAATGCTATCAGAAATGGGAGTCTTTGTGAATCTGGGGGGGAAAAAGCACAGAATAGGAAACTGACACACGGCTGCTACTGAGAAGACTAAATATACAGCACTAGGAGATTCATCAACTCCAAGGAGCTGCAGCAGCATTGAGTGACCAAACAATTACCAGCTAACAGCAAACTTAAGCTGTGTCCAAAAAGTGCACTCGTTCACTACGAGTAGTGAATCAGCCATTTTGTAGTGTTGTCCGAAATTCCAACCGTCAATTTCACCCACTACATGCCAAAATCTAGGTTCCAGACACTGTCCACTACATGAATACACATGTACCGTCATGCACTGCGGGTTTCTTTTGCTGTGCCCTACATAGTGAACGAGTGCACTTTTCGGGACACACTGCACACTACTTTTATCCCACGAAAGTCAAGAAGAGGAGTGAGGCGGAGGGAGGAGAGACGGGGGAAAGTAGGGCTTCAAACGGTGGAGATTCAGTCACACTTGCACTTTCTTTCTCTCTCTCTCTCTCTCTCTCCGTGGAGGACAGTATAGTACCCAGGGCTGGACTGGAACCAAAAATTGGCCCGGGCATTTTGAGCCTATATAGTAAATACTATGTAGTGAACGAGTGACAAAGTGCACATTTTGGGCACAGCGTTAGAATCTGTGTGAAATAGCCTTTGGCTTTATCACCCCCCTCTGGCACAAATAGGAACTGTCTCAGATATGCAGAAGATCTACTTACAGCATTCCTGCGGTCTTAAATAACAGAAGAAAATAAAATTGTCCTAATATGTTAATTTTCCAAAAATGCTTGTCTTGGCCCTATTATAAACAGCTGTTTATATATAAATAAAGTAAAATTACATAAGTAAAATGTAAAGAAAATAAAGTCCCATCTGTGAAAGAGAAACCCACAACTCCACATTCGTCTGACTTGCAAATCAACTGTAGTCTACAGTGCCATGCAGTGACAAGTGCCTAATAAATAGCCTATTTTTATGTGTCTCTACTGGAGCACAGTTCATGATAAAAATGAGAAAAGTGCCTAGTTGTAGCAGTGATTCATGCAGCCTTACTACAGTGTGCAGAATCTGTGATTTGTTTGTGTGTGTGTGTATGCATCCGTCCGTCTTATACCTTGGGTTCATCACTCCAGAGAGCAGTTTCACTGCTCCACAGTGTACATATTTACAATGTCATCGGTCACTTACAACTGTGTGTGTGTGTGTGTGTGTGTGTAGCTGAGTCTGTTCTTCCCCATAGTCTACTGTTTATGCACTGTCTTCCTGGTGGTGGTCCCGCTGTACAGTGACACTCTAAACTCTCTGGTGGGCATTCTTGTGGCTCTTTCTGGAATTCCATTCTACTTCCTCTGTGTCTACCTGCCGCCCAGATCCAGACCTGCCTTCTTGGGGGAAATGCTTGGTAAGTCCTATTTGGCAGTATAGCACTTTGGACTGAGATACGTGTAAATATAAGTCATAGTTGGGTAATATTAATTGGTTATTATTTGCTGAGTGAAGTGTGTTGATAATTTTACAATCATAAGCTTATATCAGTCTCAAGAGCCTCTTTTAAACCACCACTTCTCAAGATCCCTGCTGTTTGAACTGAATTAGGACGGCTGTCATTTAAGTGTTGCCCAGCAGATTTAAATCCAAAAAGAATTAAAACATCAGGGACTCGTAACAATACATTTTTGAAAAATTGCAGATACAGACCAAACTTTGTGTTTTAAACAATTTTACTGGGTTTTTTTTGTTTTTTAAATATAAGTTGCATGTTGACTTTTTTTACAACAGCACAAAGCAGCTTCAGGTCTCTTATCCTACCGGGAACCCACTATATATAATTTATGCTAGAACACTAGGTGGGCAGAATGACACTGTATCTGTCCATAGACTTTACTTTTCAAAAACTCTTTAGCTTTTGCTTATTTGTTGTCACAGCAAGGCTGTATTACCTTGTCTAATTGCCGAGCAAAAACCTTGGCGAGGCCAGATTAAAAAATGTAGGCGAAGTCAGAAATTTCATGCAAAATGAGCCTGAGTAACCAAATCTTTTTTTTTCCCTATTCTTTATTCAGATATGATGTCATTGTACACCCAGAAGCTGTGCTTCTGCTGTGCAGCAGAACCTGGCCTCGACCTCGACAACTCACCTGAAGTTGACAAAAGTGAATAATAAAAAATCCTTTCCTGTTCGTGTTCCACTCCAGCAAATTCAATTGTTTTTTGAAGGCTTTAATGTATCTTTTATATTTAGAGGACCTTACATTTAGCTTCCAGTCTCAGTGTGTGTGGAAACAAGACTCGTGGTTTTGGCCTTAACGGATTACTGAGACAAGTCACAGCATGTGGCTAAATACGCACACTGCACTGAAGATATAATCATGTATATGACTGCCACTATGGCTTAAATGGTATTTTATAAATGCTGTAGTCCTAAGCACACCTTTGATATGATGTTTTCCTTTCCTGGAAGAACATAGGCTTGGGGAAAATGAAGGATTGTGCTTAATTGGTGCCTGGATAGTGAGCAGTTGTTTTGTTGTAGTGCTGTGGTCCATGTTTTAGATTAGAGCTTAATGTCCTTTTTGCCTTCAGTCTTTTTAGTATACTTCTATACACAAAAGGTTTAAAAGGTCTAGCCTGGTTTTCATGGCAGTATCAAAGTAACATGTCCCAGAATTCTCAGTGTACTTTTACAGAGAGGTGACCTCTGGCTGTTACTGTGGCTATTTCGGAGGAAACCATTTCTTACAGTGCACATATTGATGTTACTTTGATATTGTGGATATGAAGATTGGGGGGGGGGTTTCTTTATAATATTTTCATTGGATTAGTCTGAATATCTTGCTTAGAATTGGAAGTATGCTTATGAGGAATGGTTTTCTACAGAAAACTGTTCCAGTTATCGTTCTGTTATTTCATTTTTCCTACTTGGGACTCGCTCTCATGGGTTGTGGCAATGATGGTGTTAAACGATAGAGTCATAGTAGCTGTCCTCTTGACACACATGCATCAAATGCTCCTGAACTGTGCTGTCCAACCTCTCTGCTATGCAGAGGCGTAACATTTTCTAAGGTTTCAAGTGCCAGGATGACTTGAACTTTTATAAACAATAGTAGTAGTTCAAAGTGTGGTCCTCCCCACACTGCAAAGACTAGGCATGATCTGTTTCTAGGAAACTGTAGTCCAATGTTGTCTACATCCACGATTGTTTAAGTTTCACCAAAGAAGTATTTTACAGATGTCATTTGATTTGGTAAAGCACTGTTTAAATATTTTAATATTAGCACAAGCTATGTCCATCCAGGTGTTTAATGACTGGCGCTTGAATTCCTCAGATCACTTTAATTTCATCCCATCCACAAACCCTTGAGGACAGGGTACGTGTTGTTGTTCATGGAGGTCTACCCTCTACGTGCTTGAGCTTGGTTGCAACACATTTATTTCTGTTAGTTAACAACATACAGAGTATCTGAATATTAAGGCTAGACATGTTGCTCTGTAGGGCAGCAGCTTTCTCAGATGGAGTTCTGCTGTCTGGCTCTAGATTTGCTACCCAGCCACTGGGGCCCTCCAACCAGCCATTGTTTATTTTAGTTCTAGCAAACTGAAAAAAAGGTTCTCCTCAGGACTAGTTTGAGAACCTCTGACCAAAGCCATATTTTTATTTTAATGTATTCTGACTCTGATTGTGTAGTAATGTATGTGGATGTCAGGAGCTAGAACATAACAAAAAGTGAATGGACCTGGGCACTTGAAGGGCAGGCTTAGGAACCATATTTGTTCAGCTGGTCACAGTAGAGTTCATGGTTGGCATTACCTTTTATAACACTTTATATTAGGCTTTAGTGGATGTTGGGCTAGACCAGCTTGGTTCATGAACTGAAGGCCCTAGACCTTTTACAAGAGTTGAAACTACGTTGGTGGTTTGAACGACTATTAATTGCTTTGTCCTTCACCCTTATTCTCGGTTTAGAAATTCAAAACGTCCACCAGCTTCTGCCGTCTCTACAATCCCTATATATAAGCACATGTTACTTTATGAAACCTCATCAAATGTAATGTATGGCTGTCACATGTCTTCTCAACTTCCATTGCCACCCTGCACAAGTACTGTAGAGCTGTCATGTGCCTTCTCTAAGGGTGATTTGACCAAATTGTTTTTTCCTTTGATGTTCATTCAGACTGTTAATTTGTGTCGACATAAAGGCTATGTTGTAAACTTCTGTTACCATCACTGACCGTGATTACACACTGTTTCAATGTTGTTCAGTTGTAAATGTGCTTGAGTTGCTGTGGCACTGGAGCATGAAGTATACAATTATTCACATTGTCCGGTTCATTTTACCATGTGCAGTTTCTTCAAGGTTCCTTTTGATGCTGTTTTATTCTGGAACTGAATTTTTATTTATTTTTCCAAAGCCAGAGTGTATGTACCAAACGATAATAAATATGCTGGAAAATATGCTTGCATGATCAGTGTGGTGAACAGACGAATCCTCTTGAGGGTGCTGCTGTGCAATAAAATGCTTTCATGCTCTTTACAGCTTCTTGGAAAAAAACAAGTTGTGTTAATACGCTTTGCTGTCACGGTTTGCATTTGTAATCAGATCAGTTGATGTGTGACGCTCTCATACAGAGGAGCATGAACAGGTCTCTCAAATACCCTGTTTAGGCATGTGAATAGCGAATGCCATTTGTCAAAGTAGAAAATATGTGTCCAAGCTGTCCATGTTGTGAACTTCAGGTCTAAACAGATTTTCTTCATGAGAAAAATGAATGGTATTTTTGAAAATTGCCTCAGTCACGCCCTGTGGTAAGCAGCAGTGTTCCACGTCTGATGTTTTTTTGGTTACATCCCCCAACTCCTTCCCACTCCATCCCAAATGAAGTTGCAGAAAAACAAGCTTGCTGTTAATGTTTCACACTCTTGTAGACCAATACCAGATACTCAAACTAACATATAACTGCCAAAGCAATTTAACCACAATTTACAATGCCTACTGGTTTCTGTGAGGTATTTTGGTGGAGTTGCCTGTCTTATAAGGTCAGTTCAGTCAGACATTTTCATACATGCCATAATGTTACTAATTTATAAAGTAGTAACATTATGGCATGTTTGATGTAAAAGCAAACTCCCCATATCAATCAGCCTATACATATTGTACCTGATATACGAAGTTTGTAATTGAGTAATGCAGCTAACTTGTAATGGAAGCTTAATTAGCACCTCCCAAATGCCTAAAATCCATTTTTCCTGGTTTAACCTGTGTTAAGTTGTTAAGCAAAGTCAAATTCACTAATGTGGTTTCTGATATTTTATGACATACTGTATCTGTTAAACTGGACTAAAGAAAGGGCGTGGATTCAGAGAGAAAGAATCCAGACTTCAGAATGATTACTTTTAAGACCTTTTGTTTTTTTAGTAGTGTCATGTAATCAGAAACCACTTGTCATTTATTGGCTGCCTGACTACAACCAGAACAAACTGTGAATCTGATGTTGTACTGTCAGTGTTTTTCACTATCAGATTAATTCTTCTAAGGAACTTCAAGTCTGAGTGTGTTTCCTGGCTTGTTGTCAACACTCTATTTCCAGGAGTTAAGTGGTATCATGTTTCTGTGTGTGTGTGTGTGTGTGTGTGTGTGTGTGTGTGTGCGTGCGTGTCTATGTACAGTACTGTGCAAAAGTCTTAGACTTTAAAACCTGTTTAACTGAGCAGTACATGTGTTTAAAACATATTAGAATGTATGCAAATAATATTAATACAGTAAGTAGTGATGTATGTCTATGTGTTTGCTTAATCATTCCCTGATCTCTGGGAAGCCCAATATTACACTGTAGTTTCCATCAAATACCTCAAAACTTGGTTTGGTTCAATTGGTTCTTCATTGGATTAAACCAGGTGAGCTGCTGATGGGGTTTCACAAATCTATGCAAAGGGCTGGAGTCATCGAGGTGAAATCTGAAACTGAACCTGTGTTCTTCGAACCAGCTCACGAAACTTCAAGTACTTTTTTAGAAACAAAACAAATCTCAACGTTACTTAATGCTTTCTTGTTTATTTGCATTTATTCTAATGTTAACTTGCGTATTTGCTGACAGAAAGTCGCTTACTGCTCTCATAAATTGTTTTAAACAGTTTGCACACGAGCCTAAGACTTTTGCACAGTACTGTATGTATGTTTGTATGTGTGTGTATGTGCGTACGTGCTGCTCTCGGGGCTGATGAAGCTCCGGTGCAGCCCGTGGATGACTGAGCTGCAGAGGGAGTTAGTTTCCCCTGACTCATGCATAAAATATAGAGCTGAGGTAACACAAACAGACCAGAGGAGACAGGATACACAGCCACGGCCAGTACCATAGCTGAGGACCTAAAGGATACCCGGGCAGGGTCCGGCTGTGCCCTCAGAAATGAGCTCACCAGTGGGGGGAAAGTGGACGTGTTTGGGCTGACATTCCTGGATGACTTCCTGTGGGCACTCTCTGGCGCGAGGCCATGGACCTGCCTCGACGGCTGCGCTGGATTCGCAACCAGCCATGGAGGGCCCGGGCCCGTCACAGGGAGTTCAACAGTGAGTGTGACATGCTTGTGTTTATGAGAAAGAAGAACTGAATAGAAACTCTGGTCTTTTCCCATTTCCCCTCAATTCACTCTCTAAAATGAACTGAAGAAGGAAGCTGATGGCTTAAGCAGTGGTCATGCTGATCAGACACCTCACCTTCCACTTATGGGAAAACATATTGCTTTGGAAATGGCTTATATAAGGCTCTCTATGGGAGATCACTGGATTAATGCATCAGTACCATTGTTGAAAAGCTTCATTGTGTTCATGATGGGTTAATGACAGTAACGGTTCTCAAACTGGGGGCTCTTTTATGACAAGGAGTCGGGGGGGGTGTCAGAAAAAACTTCAGAAGTCTCAACTAAGTAATTTATTCAATATGCTTTGGTCATATTTAAAACAGTGGTACCAGTTAAAAATGGTAGATGGTGTTCGTATCATAATGAGAGTGTGAATTAAAACCCAGCACTGCCACAGCCATCTGTGGCCGAGGGTCCAGAAAGTGGACTTAGCCCCGCTCTCTCTGGGTTGGATGACCTCTTCCTCTTCCCCATCTTCCCCACCATCTGCATGATGGTAGTCAGTGCGGGGCATCTGTTAGCTGACATTCTTCTCCAGAAATGATGAGCTGTCCAGTGACACTGCATTAGCAGCAGCTTCAATAGATGCAGTTGCACTTCGCATGACTCGGAGGAAGCATGAGCTGTTCCTCACCCTCTCAGTGTTGGTGGTATCATGTGATTGGAGGAGCTCTGGCTAGCATGCTGATTTACCCAGTTTTTTAAGAACAGTTTGACCAAAACATAATTTTCACTTCAAATATAGATAATTAGCCAATATGTAACTGGTGTGTGTAGTTAATTTTGCACCGGAGCTACTAGGCTGTAGCAGCTAGCAAGTAATGCAAGTTTACTGCAAAGCTGTAGGCCTTAATCATTCCACTCTTTCCTTGTATAGACTTAGTTTTTGGTTTCTGATATATTATGACCGTGTAAAAGCAAAATGACAAAATTACAGTGAAAATTCATGCTTCCAGATGGCTGCTACATGTGACATAGTTATATCCATTCTTTAAACATTGGTACATAATACACAGTCAGTCAGAAACCACATAATGAAGTATCCAATAATGCAACACAAGTTGAGGTATGAAAATGATTTACACATGTGGTTTGTACAATGCTTTTTTTTTTGAGGGCCTTCATTATTATCTGATGTTACCCAACATGAAAATTTTGGCCCAGTCATGGCATTTTAATCAACACCAGTGTATTGTTCTGGTCATACTCACGTCATGTATACCGAGACAGGATTGATGTCTTTAATAGGGTGCGGTAGTGGTGTGTTTTTGCTCGGGGGTATCTATTTCTGTGGGGCAGTAAACAGCACGAGTGTGTGGGATCAGGTGTTGCTCACACTCCTGCTCATGCGGCGTGCCGATTGGCTATCGGCCAGCTTTTGCCGTGATGCGATGAGGTGGCCGAGCATCTGTTCCACCATGTCCTCACAGCTCACAGCCAATCAGAACAGCCCTCAGCCAATCCAGGCTCATACCAGGAATTTATAACCACAAGTGCAGACAGGAAATGCATCTGGGCAGCACCGACTGCTGTTATATCCTGTTGTGTAAGCATCCATATCCATGTCTCAGTGCCATTTCTGAACTGATGGATCCTGTCTGAACCAGTTACGCAAGCAGAAACAAGGACATTTGAACATACAATGTACAAGATGGGCTAAAGTGGGACACTGAAAGGCCAACTCATTCCTTAATGACCTCAGCTCACTGTTCAAGTTATTCAATCAGTCCCTTGTGCTGAGGGGATTCTGTGAAAGTTTAATTGGAATGGCATCCGTGCTTATTGGACAGGATCAAGTTTGGGTTTAACAGGCTAGATTACTCCTGTTCACTCCCGTCCATTTACAGTCCCTGCAGTAGTCCTGGCTTCACCTCTGGTGCCTTAAAGGTCCCTTTTCCATTTTTCTTGTATTTTATTTACGGACTATTTTAGTCGCTGTTAGACTAATATGTAAATACATAAAAGACTAATATGTAAATATATGTATAATATGTATCTCAGTTCTGATAGGCTGTCCTGAGTTGTTTCCCATTCAAAAAGAAACTGCCATTGAAATCCCATTCAAGAAGAACTTGGGCATGAATGGGTGAGGTTAAATTGCTGTGGACATAAATATACTGGTGCTAATGACAGGAACAAGGAACTGAAAATGAGACATTTTTGCTGCTTAGTTGGGGTTTTTTTTGACACGGTCCGTATGTATTGGGAAGTAAACGTTTTTAAACAGCGTTTTTTTTCCATAGAATGTAGGAAAAAGTTATACATTGTGTGGGCCCTTTAAACAGTCTTGTGTCCACAGAAGCTATGGAGATTAATTCCTTATTCATTTTCTCAGAATGGTCTTTTGGAAGTCATAAACTGATGATGTGGCCAAAAACATATTTACACAACTTTCACCCTTACCCCTGCTGTTTTTTGCCTCAATTTTTCTTCTGTGGTTTTGCAGCTTTGGAGGCTAATGTAGCAAACAAATAGAATAAGCTCAGTGATGTTACCTGTATAGAAGTTTTGCTGACTCACAGAAACTCAGATTACAGGCTGTTTTTAATTGGTGTGAGTGTTTGAGTGTATGCGTGTCTGTTTGAGACAGAGAGTGTCTGTTGGCCAGAGATAGCTGTGATATGTGACCACTGGGCACCAGATATGGAAGCTCTAATGCAGGTCCTGGAAAAAGTAATGACCAACAATTAAGTTGGTGTCTAAAGTTAATAAAACATCTTTATACCGGGGAAATACTCCGAAAAACTTTAAAAATATTTGCTTTTGAACACCTCTCACAATATTTGTGTACCATATTAGGGACCGCTGTTATTAAATAATGTTGAAACAAATGTTATAGAGTTTTTTTCCTTACCTAAAGGCACTAAAGTTATGTCCATGAGAGTACTACCCCAGTGACAGTACCTTTTTTTGAGAGTGTATAAATACAATCAATGTGATGGAGTTTATTTGATATATGTGTGTTTTTGTCCTCTAGTTGCTTGCGTGTTTTCTCTCTTTCTCTCTAACCGTGTGACGTGAAGCAGCTGGGGCCAGGGCTTGGCACCAGACACACACTGCCCTGTGAAATTAATCAGAAGTGTATTAACTAGGACATGAGATGCTGATTTTGCTTTAGCACTAAATCCCAGCTCTGCCATGTCAAACTGGGTTGCAGCTCCAATTTCTCCATTCACCCACTCACAGAGAGAGAGAAAGAGAGAGAGAGATGAAATCCTTTTCACATGTGACACAAAAATTTTAGCAGAAGCTTATCAGCTGAATACCTCTTTAAATGCTGTCAGTGACAGCAGTGGCCCTTAGAAGCTCTCAGCATGGCTAATTAATGACCGCAGTGTTTTAGCTTCCTGGCTCAGGCAAAAAAAGTCAGTCCTCTAAACTCACTTCATAATCCTACAGCTGCCGATCAGAGAACACTCACCATGTATCACCAGCCTCAGCTGAAAGCCTTGCATGTCTTAAGCAAAACAGTTGCTTTCAGTTCAGCCCACCATATGCTTGGCACTGCACATGCTCAGGTTTTATGCATCACTGCATCAGTGCTGCGCTGAGAAATATCCACCAATAAAATAATATCTGGTCAGTGATGGTTAATTTGGTGGTCTTTTTCCAGTGAGAAGTACAACTTGATAAACTGGGCAGATGGGCCACTGTACACCTACAATGGTAGATGTTTCTCTTAAAATATGTTCACACATACAGTTCATCATTTGAATAATGGCTGATCCCATCAGACAGCTGCTGTACAAACACAAAGGTCTTTGTGTCTAAGAGAAGGCTACGGGCCCACTATGGACCATGACTAAACACAATATGAAATGAATTCCATGCCTCTTGTATTAAAAGTAAGTGTTCAGTGTTTTGAAGGATGAGACACAAACGTTCACAGCCATGTACACACAAACCCCCTTCCAAAATGGCCACAAGCGCTTGGGGGCTTACTTAATTTCAAAGCCTTCTTTCATCTTGCTTACGAGAGGATCTGGGTTGTCTCCCTCGCAGATGTAGTGGAGACGTGTTTTTACCAGCCAAACAAAAGGCAGCACCGTGCAGGGGGGGTCCGCCTTGATCCTCCCCACACGCTGGAGGAGGTGTGAGGAGGAGCTTTGCGCCAAAAAAAGCTCCCTACTACACCAGGGTCTGGGTTCTGTCTGGAGCCCGGCCCGTCTGCCCTTTAACAGCCAGACTCACCTGGGGCTTCATCCGCCTTTGAAGAAGAGAGCAGGAGGTGGGTGGAGAAGTGATTAGGAATAAGGAAGAGGCTTACGAGACATCAGGAGTCAGTCTGCCTCTGAGGGCCGCTCTCTGATATGAGATGAGATTGGCTTCACTCTGCGGTGTCAAAAAAAATTGTACTCAGCCTTAAGCTTTGAACTTCAGTCTTCTCCCACGAAATGGCCTGGGAGATGAAGGTGCTGTATTGATCACAGAGCAGACGGCACAATAGGCCTTTGTATTTTTTCAGCCCTCCAGCAAGGTTCTCCAATCAGAGATGTCTGATTGGAGTGATTTGTTAAGTTTATGCTTCAAATTGATTTCCTCTTAGTTTGAGGCCTGAGAGCAAGTCACTTTAAAAGGCATTCATTAGGCCTGAATTAGCACTGGTCACTACAGCTTCATCCAATTTCAAGGCTGTTGCAGTGTAAGGTTCAGTTAATCACTTAAAAGCAGGTGTCCAGGAGGGCACAATTTGGTCATTTTTCCTGCCCAAGCACACCTGGTTCAACTTATTTGTTAACTGTCAGGTTTACTGAGTGTGTTTTAGTGGAGAACTGTGCTGGACACCAGACTCCAGGAGTGCACCCCTGATTTAAAGAGACGCTCCTGCAGAAATGGAAAACATGCCATCTCTACCTCTGTTGTCAACACGCCTCCTCATCATCTGTCGATGTGCTGCAGTGGCTTCTAGATTTCTAGGTCCTAGATTTTTCTGCTTTATGACTAAGGCCATATTCACCCTAGCTGTGGTACAATTCTGTTTAGTGTCTTCGGTGTGACATATCTGATCTTGTGTGGACTCGCAAATCAGATCTGAACCACTTCATACGTGGCCTTGGATTGAATATACATCCAATTCGAGGCCATGTGACGTAACGAGAAGGTTAGTGTTTTTTCTGCTGGTAAATGCTGCTGAAGCATTAAAGCATCTAGCTCATTTTTAGCTTCCTCCCCTAATCATAAACAGCTTAGAGGTTGGTGATGCTACTTTGTTTATTTGTTGCAACTTGAATGTGAACCATCAAAGCAAAATGATGCAAAATGACAACACACAATCAATGATGGATCCTGAAAGTGGGGAGAATTTTTGAAAGATATAAAAGTTTTGGATGAGATTTTGGGGGGTTGCTGGCTATTGCAGAAAACACAGACAGTTAATGTTACTGCTAGGTGACCAAATGTCATTCCTGTGTTTATTACCTTGTCCATCATCTCTGGATGCCTGATGGTTGTAGGGTTTTTTTGCATAATTCATGAAATTGGATAGAACATGGACAGAAAAGTGGTGGACTAAATCATATGATACAGTATAGTGAATTCAATCAGAATACTGCATTCCCTAAGAAATAACAAAATATGGATATAAAAATAATAACATAATAAACAGATGCTCCTTGTTGGCCAAAACACCCCTTTAACCTCTTAAACTCTAGGCCTATTATTCAGTTTTATTCTCAAATTAACATATTTTTGTCCTGGACCATATTTATTTTTTCCCATATATCTTTATTGGAAAAAAATACAATACAATACTTCCACTTACAAAAATACAATTTACCTTTTCCCTTTTTCTAAATAAATATATTTATAAAAAAAAACACACACAAAAAAACCCCCAAAACACCTAAACAAAAACACTCTGACATGAAAGGAGAAAATAATCAAATTAAATTACAGAGTGCAGTACAATAAACAATAAGCAACCCCCCACCAATGTCCCCACTCGGCTCTTCACAACCAACAGACATAATACATAGGTACAACAGTAACAGGCACGTATTCAATCAGGTAGTACCTCTAAATGAGTAAAATAGGAAATAAAGGTTGCCACTTGTGGAAAAATTTGACTGTACATCCTCTCAACGTGTGTTTAATTTTCTCAAGTTTTTAAAAAATGTAGAGGGAAATTCTATGCTCTCACTCTATGTTATGTAACGGTGCCTATGGTATGCCCAAAAAATGGACATGCAAGATCTATAGGATAAGGAGAAAAGGGGGGCCCCTCACGTTCCCGTGAACGTGACCTCCAGATGTGGAAGGGGGCCAAGGGGGAGAAAGGGGGTACGGGAAGGTATAAAACGAGGGAGCACAAAGAAACGAGAGATCCCTGCAGGAATCTCCGCTTTGTTGTAATTCATTGCAATAAAACGACTAAAATTTCTGAGACCAGAAGCCTTCGCCTCTTCCTTCGAACCAGAAAATACTTCTACAAAAAACATGATGTCTTTAAGCCACCGGGAGATAGGAGGATATTTATCAGACTTCCAATGCATCAATAATAAACATCTTGCTAATTGGGATGTGAAAGCTGTAATATCCTTTTGTGTAGAGTTAAGTGCAAGTGAGTGATCAAGAATCCCAATCAGAGGGCAAGGTTGGAGAATTACCACAAGAACAGCTGACATAATAGTAAAATAACCCGCCCAGAAACCTTCCAGATCAGGACAAAGAAAAAATATGTGGCTAAGGTGACAAGGAGAGCCATGGCATTTATCACATTTGTCTTCCACTTCCAGATACAGTTCAGAAAGTCGAGACCTGCACCCTGTGTGTGACCTTAAATTGAGTAAGTCCAAGACGAGCACAAGAGGTGGTAGATCGTACCCTGTGCCATCTTTATTTAAGGTTTTCTTTATTTAAGACATCTAAATTAAGCCGTCTGATCCAAAAGCCTGCCCATTAGCATTTATTATGTGTGGTTAAAGTCAACAGGCTTTCTGAAATTGTTGTATGTGTTAATAAACTGTGTGCTGCACCTGCAGCACATCGAGATTGGATGAAGAACTGCTGCGATTTTCCCATAAGATTCATCAGTAATTATTATGGATTATTTAGTGTCTAATGTACAACTAGTATATCAATTATGTTGTCATGAGAGGGAGGATGTGTGTGAGGGTGTGGGTCCTTGTACAGGCTCTTGGGGATTATGGGGTTAATATTCAGCTCGTTTGTGTCGATTGTTCTCCCTGATGGTGAAAAATGTTTGGGGTTTTTTCCATCGTGACCACACATCAAAGCATGATTTTAAATTCCTAGAATAGCTCCGTTTTGCTTGTGATAGCACTGCACTTTCCCGAGCAGACAGACAGGACAGGAAGAGGAGCTATTCTTAGCTGGCAGTCCGCCGTGTCTGTCTGCAATCAAGCAGCAGCTCATTACAGCTCCAATCTGAGCCTCGACAGCATCGCCTCCTAAAACAGTGGGGAGACTGCAGCTGTCCACCCACAGACCCACTGCCAAGAAGGCCAACAGCACCGGCTGAAACAAAGTGTGCGAACAATGCAAAAAGTGGACATAGTTTTTTATTTTTTTCACCTGTTTCATTAACTTGCTGACTCTTTAGAATTAAGTTTAGTTAGTTTACACAGTTCTTTTCTATATATTTCCATATATATACAGATACAGTATATATTTTTAATGAGGGCATGGCAGTGCCGTTTCTTCAGCCTGGACCACTAGAGGGCTTCAGTGAAGATCTCAATCAGAGCGCCCACGCGACACACACTGCTACTCCTGCACACACAGACTCTCCCTCGCTTCAGTGAGAAAGGCCTGCTCACTCAGCTCAGGGCCTTGACAAGGTTGGGTACAACATACCCACACATTCTAGCATGCCAGTTTACCTTTCGGTGTGACAGCATGGCTTCACACTCAACTTTACATTGGTGTTGAAGTTGCTATTGTCAAGAGAAAACATTTAAACAAACGGGATGTCTTAAAACACTGGTCCTTTTAACAAGTCATACAACGATATGTCTTAAAACTTATTTTGAAATGTAATGTAAAATCCAAAAATGGCTTCTCTGAGTTGAAAGGATGCCCGTTTCGAAACAACGCTCTCTTGTAATGGAAAGGTTGCGTTTAGTGAGCTTCAGGAAAACTGAAAGAGAAATGAGGAAACTTTTTGTAATCCTTGCTATTTTAAAATCTTTTTTTCTTTCTCGTCGACGCTCAGCAGCCTCAAACGTGACACACCCTGTGGGTAGTTTTCTAGCTGGATGATAAAATCTGAATTACTGTAATAAAGGGAAACCCTCTGACCCTACCTCACAGAGCTGATGCCAGTCACAGCTGTAATTTCAGACTGAGATCTGGTATGAATTGTGCTTGACCTCAGTGAATATACTTACAGTGAATGGTTCTTTTTGTGTGTGCGCATTCAGTCCTGTGAGCATCATGCTTGTAGCAGTAACGCTCCTGAGCAAAGTTTTGAACGTGTGTTTTTAATATTTTGATTTGATGGTATCATATTAGAGTCGTCTGTTAACCAGTTTTCAGAATAGTCAGTGTATTTTCATTCACTGCTCAAAATATTTCATCCGTACATTTTAGAATAATCCTTGATTGCCTTTCGTAAGACTGTTTTGTCTTCACCTGAAAAGGTTTTGCAATAATGTGTTGGGACTGAGTTTAGTTTGATTTGCTCTTCAACCCTTCATCCTTCTCTGTCTCTCTACCTTTTACTGCCTCTTTCTCACTCTCCCTCTCTCTTTCTCTCCCCTCATTTCCTTCTCTTTCTCTCCCTATTGCTCTGATTCCTCTCTCTCTCTCTCTCTCTCTCTCTCTCTCCCTTTCCCTTTCTCTCTCTCTCTCTCTCCCTTTCCCTTTCTCTCTCTCTCTCTCTCTCCTTCGCCTCTCTCCTCTCCTTCTCTCTCTCTTTCTGCCTCTCCAATTTCTCTGTCTCTTTCTCTCTCTCTCTTTCTCTCTCTCTCTCTCTCTCTCTCTCTCTCTCTCTCTTTATTCCTTTAACCTGATTTGTAATGGGCTTTTGCAGGCAGAACATCTTCCCACTCCATGGCAACACGCCTCTCCTGTGCTAAAGCAGGACCCTGAGCATGCGAGAGAGAGCACCCGAGTGAGCAGAGAGTCGTTGTGATTCACCCTCACTCCCTCGCTCTCTGCTGTGCTTCCCACTTCTTTCTCCCTGTCTTTATTTTCCTTTCTTCTACTCTCTAGACCACTGATTTCTTATTTGTCTTGGAGACAAGCGGTCTGTGAAGACAGCAATAGGCTGTCATTTTACGCGTGAATCAGTCAGGGCGTTCAGGTTTGTTGTGTGCCTGCTGTAGGAGGACCATTATGATGAGAAGACTTGCTTACAGCAATACAAAACTCTACAGGTACAAAAGTCCATGCACAAAGTGCCCCAGACATACGCTCTCTAATACACTCTCGAGCAACAGCAACTTCTCCCCAAGATGCTCTTACTTTCTTCTGATGTACGTTGATCACAATGTCACTATGCCTCAGTGTCCTTGACTGGGAATGACTGGCTTGTCTCTCTGGATTTTCTCTTTCTAATTCTCTTTCTACCTTTCTCTCTCTCTCTCATTCTCTCCCCTTCACCTCTCTCCTCTCCTGTCTCTCCAGTTGGTCTCTCTCTCTCTTTCTCTCTCTCTCTCTCTCTCTCTTTCCCTTTCTCTCTCTCTCTCTCTCTCATTCTCTCTCTCCCTAAAACTGCACCAGTATCTTAGTCTGTTTTGTGTCAACCCTTCACTGTGTTGCTCCCACCGCTCTGGTTGCTCCTACGACATTTCAAATGATAGTACAGGGATTAGTGATAACCTCTCACCTAAGCCGGTGCCCTCTAGGCATATTATTTAGTGATTATTCTTAATATTCTTCCACCTGAACCATCTACTACTATTTTTTTACCACTGTTCCTTTAAAATAAAATATGCAATGGGTTCTTAGCCTGTGTCGGTTCTGAGAACAGAAGGAATCACAAGTGAGTCATGCCAGCAGAGGCTCCAAGTAATCCTGATCCACAACAACAGCCTACAGGCCATGCAGCAAAACAAGTCTTGTGTGCATTATGCGCTCAAACTCATAAATCATAAAGGAAACAAGTGAGGAACCAAAAATAGCAGTTTGCTGACAGGGCATTACAGTAAGTCATACTGCATAAGAAATGCAGATTAGTACATATAGAGCTTTAAAAATGCTTTTAACAGTGTGACCCGGAATCACTCTTGCCACTGTCCCCTGAAACATGATATAGTTATATGTGAGGGGGGTCTGGGGCTTTTGACGGCTCACTGGTCCAAGTCAATGGGACTGAATGTGTAATTCCTGTTGACAGAGGACACTATGGTATTCCCCAGGCTTCTGAGTGTTTTGAAAGCAGGACATATGTGGGCCCATTGGGGAATGCCAAGCTGCCTGGGTTGGCTGTGCTGAATGAGTGGGGGGTGAGAAGTGCATTCTTATGCAGATAGACCGGAAAACAGCCTCTTGTCTGAAGTTCTGGAACACCATATGAGAGACTCTCACTTCACTTTCAGCCACAATTTCCCAGGAAAACCAGGAGCAGACTGAACCCAGTATGAGAGAGTGAGTGATCAGAACCATAGTTTATGGTGAGGAAGTATTTTATAATAGCATATGGTGGTGAAGAGCATCATTTTTGCATGTGTTGACTTCTAATGTGTAGTTTTGTGGTTATTCCATTGACATAGGTATAATTATTTTGTGCATCTTTAAATGCAGCACATTTTAAGATGAAAACTGTTATACACCCAATACCATGTCCACTCTCCCCTAATGCTGCCCTCTCGAGGCAAAGAGGAAACCGAACAGTGATGCCCTGCTGAAGTGACAGTCATCATTGCCACTGTCTGTGTGGGTTTTATTCCCACAGTCACACTGCCCTGCTACCAAGGCGTGCACACATTATTTCACACACAACTGCTTGTTTGCAGGAAGTGGGGTAAGTCTGAACTTTTGGCACCACTGAGCCACACCCTGTGCTTGGCCAATAGATACACACTACATACAAATCTTTATGCTCTTCCTCCTCTCTACTGCAGTTACTTCTCTTTTCTCTGATCACCTGCTGGTGTCGCAGCGGATGCTGTGGTTTACCACAGATCACCCACCCACTGCCCTGCCCACTCACTGTGGGTGTGTGTTTTGGGTTACATTTGTTTTATGTTATTAACTGAGCCACAACAGTTTCCTTTCCTTTATTTTTTTTCCTTTTTACTAACATTTTGACTGTAAAAAGAATGTATTAAAAGTCACATCCTGAATGTATGCAGCTAAGCAGGGTCTAATAAGCCCACTGTGTCATTGCGCACATGTAGCCTTCTTGATTAGTCCGTGCTTATCCTTGTTAACTTCTGAGAGATATGAAAAACAGCTGAAGTTAGTGCAGAAAGCAGAAGTTAGAGTGAAACCTGCTGCGGGCCTGCTGCAGCATGCTGTTTATCCTCCTCCACTTTAACAGCTGTTTGTCACATCGCAGTAATCTTGTCCCCTTTCAGCTAACAGATGCAGAATGACTCAAAAACAGTCTGCGAGGTAAACAGGACTTTGCATGCTAACATTTTGGGACAAAGTAGCTGTGGCAGCCAGAATTTGCTCAAACCAGCTTGGTGCTCTAGTTATAGCACAAGTGCACTCAATAGACTGCAGCCTGAAACGACAGCTGAAAGAATCATTTCCATGCAGAGGTTCTTGTCTATGCCATGACCATTACCTGTAGAGACACTCATCTATATTTGAGTTTGGTTAAAATATCCACACATCAATCGGGCAATTCTCTGAATTCATAGTTAATTGTGGTCATGTTGTCCAATTTCATGTTTGTTTATGGTATTTATATGTCATTAATATTAGATTTCTGTGTTCATTTCTTATTCAGTGCAATCATTTTGCTAGCAAACTCAATAAGAAGCTCCTACATACTATAAATGCATCTTAATAACAGAGAAAAAGAAGGACTGATGGAGTGGAGTACCAGGAAACATACACACTCACTGGCCACAGAAACCCCTACCCTTATAGCTGGTGGAGAATGGCGGAGATCTCTTAATGCACAGACTGTGTTTGCCATCCTTTAGCCTTTCGTCAGTTTTCAGTTTCTGTTGCTGCTGTGCCACACAAACTGCTATGTCACTACCATGTCAGTGTCATCACTATTTTGAGAATGGGCCACCACCCAAATATTGTCTGGTCAACAGTGGCCCTGTGGTCCAAAACAGACTAAAGATAAATAGGGTATAGGATGGGAAACAGAATGTGAAGCAACAGATATGGTCTGTAACTTTATATTGACCGATACATAGGGGAGCTTATTAAGTGATGTCTTACGGAAAGCCTTTGCAGATCTTATAAATTCAAATGCCAGATAATACATGCGAGCCTGCCAGAAATGTACCATCATGGCCTGGGTATTGTTTCCTTGGCAACTCAGAACCATTTCAAAATTTCACAGTTTTACAGTTATCTTGCATTGTTGATCAAAGAACAAGCAGAGCACAAGAGGAGGAACAGCAGTGGTGGCCACTTGCCAAAATCTCCACTGTATTTTAAACAATAATGATGAAAATGCTGTTGAAAAACTGCTCTGGGTTCCCTAAGTGGTTCTTTAAAGCAGTGGTTCCCAGCTTTGGTCCTGGCGGCCCAATGCCCTGCACATATTAGTGTTTTCCTTGCTCACAACAAGTCCATATAATCAGCTCATTAACAGCCTTTACTGAGCTGAAGTGGGTGTGTTATTGCAGGAAAAGCACTAATGTGTGCACAGCAGTGGACCTGAGCTGTGAAACACTTCTTCAAATAGCCTGTCTTACATTCGCTAAAGATGTGGGTAAAGAAACGGATTAACGCTCATGAAAATATCCACTGTAAGTATTAATTTTTACCTAGAACCTTTCACCCAAATCAAGAGCCAGCTGGGACCTTCATTTCTGAGAGTGCAGCTTTGTGTTGACAGACTAATTAGATTGATAGCCGAACTTGAGTACATGGAGATAACTTTGACATGAAGGATGAAGTTGATGAAGGTTTGAAAGGTTTTGTAGTGAGCCAGCTTCTTGTAATATCCTCCCATGTGCTAGCAATATCTCTATATAAATGAAAAAGGAAGACATTGTGTCCTGCTACGAGTACTACTACGACAGTCGGAGGGGGCCAGGCAGTGCCGCTGTGGCTGGAACAGTGACCTGTATTGTTGCTGCGTACAGAACGTAAGATGCGGACAGCCTTCTGGTCTGACTGGAAAGGTCCATTGTGTGAGAGAGCCAAGGAAGGCAGTGCCAATACGTTGCTCAGGGAACGTTGCTGAGAACACCAGCTTGTTTGTTTGTTGTTGAGCAAGGTTTTAATGGAAGGGCCGCCTGTTTGTGAAGACCAGTGGGGTCATTTGATGGAAAGAGACCACTCCCCTGGGGAGATTTGTGCCTTGTTGTTATGACTCAGGACTGAGTGCAGAGGTATAAGGAAACAGGTGAAGAGCGCTTGGGCATTCTCTGTCTCCCTGCTGTGCAAGATGTCCTTGTTTGAATCACAGATCCAGAAGTGACCATTCCTTCTCTACCTTGGACATTTTTGTTCATGAAAGTGCAACTCATCCTTGTCCTTACAAAACTTCATAGTAGAAGGGAAGCATTCTTTACTTTAATGTTAATGTTACAAATTTCATTCCAAGTCATTTGAACTATTTCCTTTGGTCCTTCCATCATGAAATGTTCACACAATATAAAGGGAAGTCAGTATGTTCCAAGGGTGTAACAAAAAGTAATTTATGGTAGCAAAGAAATGTTTTGACTTTTTCATGCTGATGTGAATTGCAGTACTGTTACACTGGGCCGTCTGTTGTAGGTGGGATGTGTTAGTAATAGCAGGTGTTTGAGTGTGTGTGTTTGTGTGAGTGAGTTGCTTACTTTTACTGGTCCTATGAGTAATAGTTCACATAATTAGCACTTTCCCCGAAACACAGGACAACAGACAACCCCGTCAATGCATTTATTGTGACATGAAACACTATAGAATATGACTCAGTCATGAAACCTGTTTTTTCTGCCTCTGACCTGCAAATGTGAGTGATTCTGAGATTACAGTAGGTAATACATTATATGCACCCTTTAATATGTTTCCAGTGCACACTAACACTATTTGTTTATGTATTTTGACTGTACTATAAAAAAGAATAAAAGTATGTATTCATATGCATAAACAAGGACAAGTTTAAAAAACAAATCTGATAGAGGAAAAGTATTAAAGCAATTCAAGAGAAGGCATTCATACTGTGTTGTGAATGGAGTTCATACAGACCTATTGCCAAAGAAGTCTATTTTTGTTTTGTGTGACTATACATTGTCTGACATTACTCCAAAACAGTTGTTAGCCTAAACAATGTCAAGGAACTTGAATGCAAATTTTAAATGCAGTTCAAGGCTTATTGTTCTCTGTGTAACTGTTAGTTCTACTGCTTGTTCTGCAACTCATTTCTATACTAACTGCTGGCTCCTCGCTTACCTTCTTTATCATTAGTCCATTAACTTTCCATTTTATGTGTTACTGACGTAATTACATGGACAGGAATGGTTAAGGTCTTTGTGAGGGCTCTGTGCCGTTCTGTGTCTAAGAGTTGTCAAATACATAACATAAACCCCCTGCCCCCCCAAACCTGCTTTACTCTGATAGGGGTGGTGGTGGCCTAGTGGTTAGGCTACTTGCCTCTGGACCAAGAGGTCATGGGTTCAAATCCTACATTCAGTATACCACCCCTGGGTTCCTGAGCAAGACCCCTAACCCCAAGTTGCTCCAGGGAGACTGTCCCCTGTAGATAGAGAATGGAAGTCGCTTTGGACAAAAGTGACGGCTAAATGCCATTAATGTAAATGTGCCCAGGTGCCTACAGTAGTTCTGGCAATTGACAATGGCTTCTAGATGAAATGTGCATTAGGCAGATGCCCTTATCCAGAGCATGACACAACATATATATACATAAGACGCTGAGGGGTAAATTTCACTCACATTTAAGTTTTACTTCTGTTAATTTTTGATACTGTACTGAAATTATTAGATTCCTCACACGTTGACTAGAGAACCAGGCAGTCAACACAAATGTCAAAACAGGCTCACCTGGCTGTAGGGTATCCTTCATCTACAAGTGTGCTTCTTCCCAGCTCTCCTATTACCCTCTTATGCTCCATTATTCGTGCACACAGGCCTCAGTGGAACCTTCTAACTACTCCAGACGAGGGCTAAAAGTCAACCGCCTCTCTCTGGAGTGTGTATATGCTCATACAGTCCCATTTTTCACTCTTGTCTACTGTGGATAAATTGTTCACTGGTACATTACACATACATGTGTGGGAACACGATAATCAAAGTTTCCCCCAATTTGTGACTGCTGGCTCTATTTTTGTTCCCGTATTTGAATTGTGTTTTACGTGAGCCCTGAGATGCATAATTGCTGTCATGTGGCTGTGGCAGTCTGAACTGGCCCCTCCGCTAATGAGATTGCTGTTAGGTCTGTTCCCCCAGGGTTTAAGGGAGGTGCACAAAAATTGAAGAGGAAGAATGGTGTGATTTAAATCAAACCTCTGCAGCCTAGTTACTATTTCAGCCTGTCTCAGTGGATCAGCATACGTCATTGTTCACTGCGTTTGAATTCACTGAGACACTGACTAACACCCCCCACCAGCTGGAGGGGGGCTTGGGTCCGAAGCAAGCTATCACAGAATGTACTTTCTGTATTAATTAAAATTGCACTGGCACTGAATTTTTTACCCGGGCTCCAAGAACAGCATCACTTGGATCTTTAGGGGCTGTGTTCTAAAGTCAAACAAGGATGTCAAAGAACATTTCAAAGTTTGTTGTTTCACTAGTTCTGCAGGACAGAAAGCACTTTCTGGAGTTCAAGTGATAGTCTATTTCAGATTCAGATGCAGACACAAAGGAGCTGATTCCTATACAGGGTCTTAGATACCGGTTTCATAAAACAAACAAGCAGTCTCAACATTGTCCCGTTTTGGAAGATAATGGTAGAATCTGCTTTGGAAAATGTTTTCTTTAGAAGTCAAGTGCAGCGCCAGGCAAAAGGAGTTGGAGAGAAAACCACAGAGACAGACAGAACCAGCTCAGAGTCTTCTGAGTCAGACTGGATCAAATAAAACAGAATGATTAGGTGCAGGTGATGCTGATCAGAGATGGATGAGAAAACAGACTGAAAGCATGCACGTTGTGGGGGGGTGTGGGTCACTGGGGGCACACGAAAACCCAATACTCAGTACTCCAGAGGCGGGGGGTGTGGCACACAGGAGCCAGCTGTGACATTATAGTCCAGTTGAGACATTAAGGGTCCAGTTGTGTACCCTAAATAATTTTTTTTCAGAGTATGAAGCATATTTGTACTTAATTTCACATTTCAAAATAGATTAAATAAAAAAAGGCCTAATACCTGCCGCTAACATACTAATATAGCCTTTTAGTCACCATGGTTTGGCATGTTCACAGGCCTTCATCCTGCCTCGCGCTTCATATGCCACATTGGCCATACAACAACACACGCCTCACCCACACACACCAGTTTGGAGTGTGCTTCTCCACTTCTCGCACAACACTCACACAGGAGATTATGAAATCATCCTGTTGATGAAAGCTGGCCTGGGTGGTGTGGGCTCTCTCTCTATTTCACACACACACGCTCACACTCGCACTTGAGCAGAAGCGCAGTCCCTGTTCAGGCTCCAGCTGACATCCAGCTTCAGAGCGGCCCGGGGAAGAGCATCCAAATACAGATCTGATTTCATAGAGGAGTCCATTAGGGAAGAAGGGATGGCCTTTTGTGACATCACGGAGGATGACCTGAATGAACTGATGCGTGAGGAGGCAGAGGACGTCTTCTTTGATGGTAAGGCCATCCAGGGTCATGGTGGTGTGGGTGGGGTGACATTAAAAGGATGAGAAAATGGAGACAATAGCTTTTGGGACAATAGATGCTTTTATTGAGGAGTGAAACATGTCAAGTGGTATTGACCTCAGCAGGTCTAGCAGAGGACTATGGAACTGATAAGGCATCAGAACATGTCTACATCAATTTGCTGACTGAAAAGATTGATGTGATTAAAATCTATGCATTATACAGACCTTTGAAGTGATGTTATAAACTACTGTATTCACTTTTGGGAACAGTTTCAGTTCTGAAGAACATTTCAATGTACAGTTCTTTAAAGAACCACTTTTGTAAATGAGATGTGTGAAGGCTGTACCTCAATGTATGGTGGTTCATCTTGTTTAACATTTCCTTTCAACCATTTATCCAAACCAAGATATATTAAGGAACCTTTTTCAAGCATAATGGATTATTTTTATGCACACAGTTTTTTTGCTGCTTGTATCTTTGCTTTTCATATCTGGCCATCTGCAGAATGCTGACTGTGTTGTGTGGGTGTTCTTGTGTGACTCTCAGCTCCCTAAAAACAAGCAAAGTGCACTGGTGGATGATGTGTGATATTATTTGCATCACTCATTTTTGCCATAACATCAAGTCAACATGAACTTAAAGGGCATTGAACAGTGGGCTATGTTGTCATCCAAGGTCATAGTTCGTGCTGTGACAGTTATAAGCAAAAACTATGGTAATATATGTAAAGCTACATAGAAAAGAAGTTTGCTTTCCCTCCAAATGCTTTGGATGACCTATTTATCTAGATGAATAAAATGCTAATTTGTCACTATGTGCATGAGCATGTAGCATGGAAATATGGCCATGAGGCAGATGAGGCAGTTCAAATGAACTTCTATCAGCTCTCAACCGCTCAGGATAGAAATCCGTGCACACTGCTCTACTGGGAGAGATAAAGGGATTGTGTGTGTTGCAGACACAATTAGTGTGCGAAATAATTTGCTAAATCGCCCTCAGACTGGGAATAATACGGAATGAAGCATTGCGTTGTCTGAACCTTTGAAATGCTCTCAGTTTCATTTTATTAGTTTCTGCACAGTCACAAAATGGTACAATGCCAAGAATTACAGGAAGAGTTGTGAAATTATACCTTCGCAACTCATCGCATATGAACATCTAAAACATGATGTTTGGCAATATCGCCGCTTCTAAAATGACTTGGCTCACACTGTTAAACAAATGAATCAGTGGCATGACATCTCTGTTGCTGCTTCAGTAAACTTTAATTCTACCGTTACTGTTATTCAAATGTAAAAACTGCCATCATCTGGTACATCGCTGTTCACTGACACCCAATGACCCAACTCTCCAATCACCCGTACAATATGGAAAAAAGAAAGGGAGAGAGTGTGAAAGAAAGAGAGTGAGGGAAAGAGAGTGTAAGGCATAAAGCTGGTGTAAGCGATGGGTGTCTGGAGGTCCATTGCTGTTGGTACTTTATAGACCAGCTATGTGCATAGTGAATGTGTGTGAGGTATGTGTATGCGTGCATGTGTTCCACACATTACCAATTGACATGGTTCATCCTCAGTGATATTTTATATCACTGAGGATGCACCATGTCTACTCTTTCAATGTCTACTCTTCAAAAGGAACCGAAAGAAGGTTCTTCAGAGCTGTAGAAGAACCACTTTTGGTTACCCAAAGAACCTCCAAGCTGATGGTTCTTTAGAAAACCATACTTTTATAAACGAGGTGCATAAAAGAGGGTGGCACAGTAATGCGGTGGGTAGCTCCTCACATTAAGAAGGTCTTGAGTTTGTTTCTGGTGGGCCCAGCCAAAAGTCCCCGCTGTATGGAGCTTGCAGGTTCTCTCCATTTTTGATGGGTTTCTGCAAGGAGCTCCGGTTTCCTCACACAGGCAAACTGGAGATGCTAAATTGCCCCTAGGTGTGAATTTGTGCGTTAGTTTGTTTGTCTGTGGGTCTGTCCTGCGACCTTTCTAGATTGTTAGTGTAGAGGCCTTTTACCCTACGACCCCTGAGATAGGCTTCCGCAACTCTGGTTAAAGGTAATGATATATCGTATATGAAGAAAGGACACCTTTCTTCACCAGTTAAGCAGCGACAACTGGTCATAATAGTATATAGGAGGGATAGCCTTTCATTAACTAAAATCTAGTAACACCTATTGATGGCTCACACACTCAACTACAGCAATGAATCAATGAAATTACTTGTTTAGCAACTACTGGTTGCACTTTATAGTATAAATGTTGAATTGTACAGCTTTAGCTAGCTAACACAACAATCACAATAAGCAGTTATAAAATATCAGCTGTGATACTGTTAACTTAGCAAACGCATATGGCTAACATCAATAAAACATCTTATGAAACAAATGAAAGCATTTCTGAATAGAAACACTGCCATGTAATGACAGTTAAAAGTGTTTCGGTAGTATTTTACAATGGTTTTGGGCAACCCTTCGAACAAATCACTTCTGAGGACAGGATGATCATGGGCTTAATAAAAATAAGCCCATAAGGGGAACTTGTCTTGGGAGCGTTTCACTACATGAAATGTAACAGTACATTTGACATGGATTGGCTTGGTGGCTCAGCAGTTTGACTTGAGCTGAGGCAGGCAATCTTGACTAGTTCTTATTTTCCCTATGACATTTCTTATGATGATAATGAAAGACTTCTCTGCCAGTTTTTCAGCCTGTGCAGGCATGTAGGTAGGCCAAAGACACAGGTGTACATTTCACAATCATATCTGAAGCCTCCTCTGGGACCCTCTTCTCTCAGGAGACTCTCTTGGGACTTTTTTCTTTCTGCTCAAACCTGAGGATCTGGCTCTTGAGACTTCCTTACGCTTCCTACGCTGCCAGCCAGCCAAACCCACCACTGAGTCTCACTGAACACAGCTTTCTCTCCCTCACTCTCTCTGTCTGTCTCGCTCTCTCTGTCTCTCTCTCTCTCTCCCTCTGCAAACTTTAAGTGTGCAGCCATCAGAAACTTTTTTCATTAACCTAATTCAGTCTTGCAGAGGAAGAAAAACAGGGAAGGTTTAAGGCAGCTTTATTGTAAGAAAAGTACACACAATGGAGGCCTTTGACTCCTTTTTGTGGGCACTTCATAAGTTATTCAGAGGGTTTTTGCACGCGGCTGCCTGCGGTTCCTGAGGAAAAAAGGGAAGCCTGTTCTTGAAGAGACCCTGCCAGGAGGCTTGAGGGGTAAAGATCTGGAACGTGAGCCTTGGTCACCCTGCTGATCAATTACAGCAATGAGAGCAAGGAAAGAAAATGGGTCATAGGGGTCAGTGGAAGATTCACAGAGGGAGAGAGAAGTGAAGAAAGTCTCTTTTGAACTGTAGTTTACATATCCAATCCGAGCAATGTATGAAACGAAAAACAGCAGACATGTAGTGCAGTTTATTAAAAGAACCATTTCCACATGAGACAAATACTGAAAGAAGTAAGAAAGGAAACTGAAAAACAAAGCCTGCAACAATGCAAAAATGCATGCAAATGCAATATATTTAATTCACGGGAATGATACAAGCATTTAAATGAAGTGTATTTAAGGAATTATTTTCTCATGTACGAACTTATATACAGTGCTTGTCTGTAAATCAATTCACTGTGTTTTGCTACACAAGCTGGAGCATGAATTATATTGCCTCATTCTTACAAATGTTTATCATCATGTCCAGAGCGGCTCCGGGCCTTTTCTCTGCAAAATCCATCATCTGTTCTGCCTCGGGCAATCTAAGCACTTTTCCAGGTGACAGTGTCTGGATCTTAGGGGTACAAAAACATTTTTATACCCAGCAGCCACAGATGCATCATACACTTGTGTAGCTTTGTTTAATTTCCTTACATCTTTTTCTTGCATATTAGCCCCAGGGGATGTGAGGAGGAGATGCCAGGTAAAGATGCGAGGAAGCCATTATCACCTGTCATTGGGTTCCTCATGTGAGAGCAGGAGAAAAATGTGTCACAATGAGAAGCTCTTGAAGAAGGCTTGGTCCTGGTGAATTCTTTGCCTTGCATTGGGGAAAGGGTGTTTTTAGTGTTTGTTAAGTGTGGTTTTGCACACTGTGCTTTTACAAAAACTAAGAACTGGGACATACTTATCCTAAGCAGAAATCACATGGACACAATTACAGAAAAACACAAGTGTAAATGTTGGGCCAAGGGTAATGAATTTATACGCCCATGTGTATCATTGGCTGGAGGGTGTAGGACTGAGGGTATCAGATTTATAAGGACCAGCCCATGGTTCTCTGGGATGAAATACTGCTTCTGCATTGTTATAAAATGAGAGAAACAGCTTGACTCATGGTCAAATTTGACATTTTATGGCGTGATAAATCTTCCTCTAAAGAATCATTACTGAATCTAATTGTTATGTGGTCAGAGAGTGAAACCCCTCCTAGATCTGTTGTGAAAGGAACCACAGATTTCACAATTATTCCCCATTTGGCCATGGGCATGTGCTGCACACTTAGTTTGAGCCACCAGAAGAGCAAAATAGCAATATAAGGTTTCACAAGCCCATTAATTCTGCGGCTCCTTGTCTGGACCCATCTCGCACTGGTGTTGAGGGAACTGTATCCTCTCAGGGGTCTGTGCAGAGCTTTGCTATGCAGGCATCTGGTTTCATGGCATTGAGTGATCTATGAGGAGATTTACTGGTGTAGGCTATAGAGCCAGTGGCCAGTATATGCCTTTTCCTCAGCAATGGTTCTGAATCAACATTTAGCCTTTTTGCTATACAGTACACTCAGTGATCACATTATGTGGTACGTCCATAGCAACAGATGCACAACGGTGATGCTCTTGCCTTTGGACAATTAAAGCCCTGTGCTCCGTACAACTGGCCCCTCATATCCTTAGACATCACTGTGTCAGACTGTAGCGTGTTTGATGGGTTTCTCTAAGCAAATTAGAACAGATGATCCAGTGCAGCTGCTTCAGTCACCACACCAGCCAGAGTATGCGAGAATGCTAATGATTTTAGAGTGGTTACCACTGTGCTGTGGAGGAGTGCTTATAATCTGTATTGACATAAGCCAGGCATTTGCATAAAGTGGGCTCTAATTGCTCCTTCTGTGTTTTTTCTAAGAAACATTTTACGTAACCTGAAGCATTAGGCTGGTCTCGACGCTTTGCTCGTTGTTCTCTCTTTTCAGTTTCATAAAAATGAAAGCCGCACTCTTCCCTGTTTGTTCAGGCAGATTATGTATGTGCTGTTAATGATGTGTATTTTTGAGAGGCATTTTCTAGAGCACATGCACACACAGGCTGTGCGTGACAGTATGCGATGCCAGGGGCGAGTTTATGTTTGACAGAGCCGGTCATGGCCTGGTCACGCCAACTCAGGACACAGTCCTCCAGGCACACAGAACACACTGCACCGCCTTAGGATGGAGGAGACAGAGAGAGAGAGAGAGAGAGAGAGAGAGAGAGAGAGAGAGAGAGAGAGAAGGAGGTAGAGAGAGATTAGGAGGGAAAGAGAGGAGATGGACAGACAAGAGAGAGGGAGAGAGAGAGAGCGGAAGAGAGGTGAGACAAAGATCAAGGAAGAGAGAGGGAGGGACAGGAGAGCGACAGAAGGAAAAGAAAGGGATAGAGAAAAGAGGAAGGGGAGAGGAGAGAGAGACAGTGGAGGAAAGGAGAGGAAAGGACAAGGGAAGATTTCTTTCTCTCTCCGCAGGATGGAAGGGAGAGAGAGTCAAAGAGAGATCCATGTTTTCCATGGCAGGCTAAATTATGACCTACTGTAAATTTGAAGCTAATGTGAGAATAACATCAATGGGCAGGTTTTCATTACTCCTATTTCAGTCTCCCGGTAAAACTTTTTTTGTGACTGTCAATGGTTTTTAAAAGATGACTGCACAATTTAGCCATGATCATGTGATCAGGGACAGTGGTTTGTTTTTCCATCATTTTAAATTATGACCTACCCCATACAGTGTATCAAAATTTCATGATGAACAGACAAATAGAAATGGTCCAAAATGACTTAAAATGAAATACTTTTATAATGCTAAAAGAAAGTCCAATACTATTTTCATAATAGAAAGTATTTATATATGAAGAAAGTGTTTTCCTTCTCCCATAGTCATTTTTTTGGAGATGTAAGTGTTCTGAAAGCGGTGAAAAAAATATGACAGAAATACGACAAATAATAAACAAGGGAACACATGCAACATTTCTCTATTAACTGCGGTTCAACATATAGCAGCATGTGCAAGTTATGACAGAAGCAGTACAAACAATACAATAAACAGACACCACAACACTTACCAAGAGATAATTTTTGTAAAGCAGCATTTCCAGTCACCCAAGGGACCTGTCATTAGTGCATGTGGGCCGTGGGGACTGCGTGGCACTTTTGTCTCACCGCCTCATGACAGAGGTAACTATTGACCTACTTTGGCCCTGACGAGCTGAGCTTTCCACAAACACGTGGCTGTGTTTATTTTCTTTATTTTCCTAACAGCGGGAGACAAGAGACAATGTGGAGGCTGAACACAGGCGTGCCATGACAGATGAGCAAAGCTGTTTCCACTCTGGGCCTGACGCCTCTGGATATGAAAGAAAACAACCCACAGTCGAATCATAGTCTTTATTACTAGTCGTGATAGAAAGCATAATCCCTTCACTTTGACACAGGACTGTATAGCTTCATGTCCTCTGGCTTTCACCTTTACCACATACCACACTTAAAGCCTGATCCTTCACTTACACAGAGCCCAAACCACACGTATGGACTCAGAGTGAACACCTGGCAGGCCGTGCACAGGCAGCTGTGTGAGGTGGGCGGCCTGCACTGCTACCTGCAGCCCCATCTGTCATTAAGACCAAAGACAGGAGATGGTCCTTAGGGCATGACAGCCTATAATCCAACAAAGTCTGACTAGCTCTCTAAATGTGTTGCCAGAGAAAATATACACGTCATATAAGGCAGGAATGATTTCGTTTAGTTTCAAATACCTTATTATAAAACTGACGGCATAGGATTTTTATCTGCATATGGCGTTGCACAAGGCAAAAGTAACTATTGTCTATTAGCACTTAGCACTTTGTTACATTATATGGTTTTGTATAACTAAATAACCAAAGAGGAACCAAAGTGTTTAACTGAAAATGTCACTACAAACTTTAGTTTAATTGTATACATGTGGTAAAACTCAAGGGAGGTAAAAGTTAAGCATGACTCCCTGCTGCAGCCTGTTAACGGAATGCTTTGTGTTAGAGGCTGTTATTAAGGTAAAGGTTGTCTATTTAGTGGAATCCCAGTTTTAAGAGACTATTTTTGGTTTTCTCGATCATTACTTTGGTATTACTCATGCTGTGATTTGTACATTATAATGGCTTTTCCTTTTTAACCACTTATTGGAACATACACACTGTTAACAAGTTTACTCTAAAAACATTAGGTGCTTCAGCTTTTCTTGAGACCTTGTATACACCGTGCAGGAATCCAGTACAAGCACAAGGCTTCAGCACCATGTGCTATAATGCACAAAAGATCTTCATTTTGGGAGAAACAATGGGATATTGAAAAAAATACACAACTCACTGCCCACATACACACACTGATACACTGATATACAACTCTGATTTATTTCAAGGAAATATCTGTACACAGACTTTTTTCTTCATTTGAAAATTTGGTTTAGAAATATCACATATTGATATATATTGCAGATATTTTGGGATATATGGAAATGAATGTACTTATATATCCTCATTTGGAATTTTGGTTTGAAGATTTCAAATACATAGACATATTACATGCATATATATTTTTCTTTATGGGACATTTTGGTTTCAAAATATCACATACTGTATGTTGACTTGTTGCATGTATGTTTTGCATAATATATTTTTTCCACTTGTAATTCCAGAGTTATACTGACCTGCACTGATGCTTTATGAGGGAATTCAGCATTTGGAATCTGTTAAAATATCCCATATTGCACATGCATTGCACATTTATTTTGTATATGAGGAAATGTAAATATATTACAGAACAACTGCTCTATTACAGTATGACAGTATGAAAAATGCATGTTTTGTCTGGTCAATTTTTCATTTGTTAATATACATCCATTCCTGCACTTCAGACCTGTAAGTCTATCCAAAATTTTGGGATGGTATATGTGGATGTGGAATGTTGCCTTTCCTTGACTTTTGACACTAAGGATACCAAGCAATGCAACATTTCTGGTGTGGAATTCTTCCTGCAAACACATCTTAAAGTGTGCAACAGTGTGGGATCACTGTTGTTGCAATTATCATTTAAAATTCTCCACACATTCTCAGGTAAGGCCAGTTCAGTACCCACACCCTCTTCTTCTGCAGCCATGACTTTATAATGTGTGAATGTGAACGTAACGATTGTAGTGCATGAGAAATGTTTGCTAAAGTAATTCCTTTCCCATGTGGTAATATACTGTATTAAGAATAATGTTTCTTAATACAGTGCCATCTGAGGGACTGAAGATCGCGAATGTTCATCTTACGCTTGTGCCCTTGACATTCACGTACTGAAATTCCTCTTTATTCTTTGAATCGTTTAATGATATTACCCACTATAGTGGGAGAAATATGCAAACCCCTTCCAAGCTTTCTTAGAGGAATGTTGTTTTTGAACATTTCAATAATGTTTTTATGCATTTGTTGAGAAACTGAAGATCCCTGCACATTTTTGCTCCTTTTGACATCACCTGTCTGAGATGACATGTTTATTTAATTTTTTACTTCATTACTAGCCCTAAATTGCTCCCATCCCAACTTTTTTGGAATGTTTTGCAGGCCTGAAATGCAGGAATGGATGTATATTAACAAATGAAATAAAGTTGCACATACTGTCTGCAATGAAATAAAAGAATTTTGTTTTTGTCCCAGTTTATTCTGTTTGGATGCTGTAGTTTCATTCATGTGAAGAGGGACTGGATCAGCATGAAAAGCCTATTGATATCCAATTTGGCTTTTGTCTAATCACTGGTCCAAGGTTATTTCTGAGCTTCCACACATGAAAAAGTCTTCACTTGGATTAAGGCACTTAATCAGAGAACAGATCTGAAGGTCTGGCGTGGATGTAAAGTTCTGGTGTTGTACAGGGCTCTTTTTAGGCTTGATTGCTGTTTGTGCAAAGCTCCAGTAAATATAGCTGCTGGTCGGGGGCTGCTGATGACAGCCATAATTACAGGATGAGCTGGAGCAGCTGAGAGAGGAGGTGTGTGGAGGTGTCTGCGCTGTACTGCCCAAGGCTGCTTATACCAATTCACCCAACAACGTGGACTGATGTACATCAATTTGAAGGCATACTTTTGCACTAAGGTCAGCCTTAACCACAAAGGGGCCGCCAATCTGAAGAAGTTAAAGTTACAGCTTTAGCAAGGGGGACTGATTGGGGTGCTCAAAGTTTAATGTGCTTGCTCTGCTTTCACCTTGAAGTAGAGTGCCTTTGATGTGGCTTTACTCTACCTGCAGCAGAGATTTTGACACTTACAGGCACATGCACACACCAGACAGAGTCCCAGCCACATAACATTTTCCATATGGCTTCAGTTTAAACCCATTCCAGGTAAATTTGCTAGTATATGTACCCCAACAGTTGTATGTATAGTATAGTGTATTTCATACTGAGTTTTTCTGCAGATGTTTTTTTATTGGATTTATTTTGTTCTTGTCTCTGTGTGTCTGTGCAGTCAAAACATAAGCAATTTACTCCAGGATCAGTAAAGTTTTCCAATTCTAATTCTGATTTATAAACTATTGTATTGATGAGAATTTTCTACGTCACCTCACTTACTCAGGTAGCCACTTTGACAGCTCTGAAGTTTTTTTATTAGGATTCTAATTCTTTATTGTCCTTGCACAGAGTACAACATAAATGGCTTCTCAATCTTAACAGTGCTACACACTGCAATCTAAAAAGCTTAATGTGCTAATTATGTAAGTATAGGAAAAATAAACAAAACATATTATAAATAGACAATGGGTATACAATATAGACAATACAGTAATAAACAACTGGCAGCAGAAAACTGCGCCTCATCAGAGGCCCTGGGTACAAAATCTATGACTTTCATGGCAGTTTTACTTTGTCATTGTAGGGGACTCATAGGCTGTGGCTGAAACAACTCCATTAACCTGCTGAGTTGTATTAGTGAGACTTTGGAGCGTATTTTATAAGACTATAGAGGTCTTCACCCTGTCAGCATTTACTTACTTACTCACCAACCAGAAAAGAAGCTCTGTTGTGGTCTATTTATTTATTTAACACACCGCAATGCTTCTTAACACTGATGTATCTGAAGGCTGAATTAAATTAGTATTATTTGCCTGCAGTATTTTTGTACACTGGAATCTAAATTTGTTCTGAACAACTGTCACTGGTGTTCCAAGTGTTGAAGTTGGTGAGGGGTTAGTAACTTCCATTCTTTCCCACAGGAGAGGAAGGTTTCATGTAGCCTTCAGGCACACTGGGTTATTTTTGGTGCAGCCTTTGTTAACAGGCTAGCTGTGTGGACACCGTGACAGCTGAGCAAATTCCTCTGTAAAATGGAGCGCTGCTTCTGCTTCTGCTTCTGCTTCTGCTTCTAGTCACAAATACAGACCCACCACAGGCCACATGAAGTCGAATGGGACAGCGCGATGGGTTTAGGTTGAATATTTATAAGAACAGGTTAGGCCCCGCCTCTCGTTCCTCTTCTAACCGCTCATTGGTCCACTGAGGCTCGGGGGCGTTACCTACTACAACCCTACACTGGAGAGCACATGAGTTTGAATGCGATGCAAGCAGTCTCTCGGTGCTGGAGCTGGTAGAAAGGGCGATCCTCTTCCAAACTGAATGTTTTGATGAAGGTGCCTCGTTATTTTGGGTCTGATGGGTCAGGCACAGTTCGAGTAAACGGGATTTACTTGGACTAAGTTATTTTTCTCTGCAGCAGAGGTGAGTTCACCTAGCCAACACTGTCAGTGGTAGAAAGAGCTTGTGACTTTATTGTGTGTGTGTGTTTTAGGAGCTTTTTCTTCCATCCAAACAGTGTAGTGACTCCTGTTTGTTACATGAACCTGGAGAGAGAGAGCTGACTGGAAACCGTAGACCATGTTTTTCTTTTCCAAATGTGCATTTTATCACTTTATCTCTTGCTCTAAGAAGTAGGAATGAGAACTGTTTACTGGCCTTCACGTGTTCTGTGGCTATTTATCTGGAGATTTGTTTTTCTCCTCTCCTTTACCTTCTTCCAGCCCAGGTTTTGAGCACACATAGGGGTATTTCTGTCTGTTTCTTACCAGTCCATTCCCACTCCAACCTCAGCCTGATGAAGAGTTAATAACAAAGCGTTAGACATGACCCTGGGGGGACTGCACAGTGTTACAGTACAGGGGTTACAGTAGAGCACATAGTAGATGTGTTTGTTGATTAAAACATCACAACAACAAAAGCTTAAGGAGAAACAAGACTTGATAAGGGAACAGAAATCTTACATTGCGGCTTTTAATATGACTTTAATTTGCAATATACTTTTCCAGAGAGTATATTTCTCATGCAAATGTGAGGTGATAATGGGCTTTACACTGTGGAACACTGCTAGAATGCTCAGTTTATCTGTGTACTTTGTAAAATGCCAGAAATTATTACTGTATTTTTGTATGTTGTTCAAAAGCAAAAGTTGCAGTTGGAAGAGAGAGTGCACCTTATGGATGGTTTGGTTGTGTGGAGCAGTGTGATGTTTGCTTGCTAAGTGATGTGCTATCTTTCACAGAGAAGATGGAAGATGTTTGACGGGAAGTGTTTGAACTGTAGGGAGCGGGTGGGGGAATTGGCAGGGTCTAAATCTGCCAACTCTTGCCACTGCAGGAGATAAATGCTCATGCTCATTAGCTCATTGCTAAGAGATCTGTTTTTCAGTTCCCATTTCCTCCTTGTTTTATATCGGACTCCCTCCTCTTCTGCTTATCTCATACTCATGCTTTTCTTTTCGCTTGTGTCATCCACTTTGCCTGGGCGTGTAACCAGTGTCAGGTATTTCACATTATAATTTTGTTAGCTGCCCTTTTTGACATATCTGAGCAAAGATTTAGAGATTAATCATTCTGATGAAGATCTGCTGAGCTAGTGGGCAGCAATGAATGGAGTCAGGCGGTGTTTTGTTTGTCCTTTCAGTGCAGTACAACTTTCGGTACAATGGGCCATTCTGGACGCTGACATCATTCTGTGATAAGAGCTAAACCGCTGCATAAGGTTGTGAATGAGTTCATATGTCTTTGTTTGCTATGTTCTGAGGATCCACATACTGTGATTATGGCTATTTGTTTCCAAAGGTGGCCCAGCTTCTAGGGGGAAAATATTTCAAGAATTGGATTAGCTATTGAAAGATTCTGCAGTGGTATCCAAAAAGTATATATGCATACATATTTTGCCAGTTTTGAGAAATATTATGATTTCTGATGAAAAGAACAAAAAGATACTGATGCAATGTATGCAAAATATAAAGACTTAGGCTTGTGATACACTCAAATTCAAAGTTAATGTTACTTGTGATGATGGGGAAATATGAGAAGGAAAACAGTACTGTAAACAGTAGAAATAGTACATTAATTTAGATTTAGGTTGGCATTTGATATGGCTAGTGGTTACATTGCAGTTTGAAGGGTAAATGTGGTCTGTGCTGGTCATTATATGGCCGTGCTTTGCAGCCACAAGAACTCAAATTATTACAAAATTAAAAAATGAAAAGAAGAAAGCCACACTAGCAGGATCTCATGAATGTGCCTCACACGCATCATGTACATGAAGTAACATTAAGTGTTTCTTGTCACAAATTGTATGCATATGGTTACTTGATTAATGACTACATTATTCCATTGCTGACATAATCAATAGTGACAGCCCTACATAAATTATGATGGATAATAATTGTATAATTGTATCTTGTTACCCTGAATTGAAACTGAATGTAATTGTCAGTTGCCAAGAGATTCCCACCCCTCGTATAAATCAGACAGTAAGTGGTTCCAGGGAGTATTCACCATTCTCAGCTTTCTTTTGAAAGGTGTGTCTTGAATTTTCCCAGCTGATGGTCACTAAGCTAGGCGTGTCTCGCTCATGGTGGGCCTCTCCATGTGTTCCAAATACAACCATCACCCACATTCACTCACAGTCAGCCAAGGTGAGTTTTTTTCCAACTCTGCACAGCTGTATCCTGTGTGCTTTAAAGTGGGGAGTGGAAGAGTGACTTATGAGTGTCAGGCTTATCTGTTTAAACTGCCTATGTGTCTCTGCTACACTTGTCTGGACAAATCCCACTCGGAGAACTCGGCCCTGAGGATCTGAGGAAGGGTATTTCAGGAGAGATACAGGCGGGGGAGTAGTGGGGGATGGGGGATATCTGAGATTCCCTGGAAGAGACAGAGAGAGAGAGAGAGAGAGAGAGAGAGAGAGGAAGAAAGGAAAGGAAAAGTCAGAGCTGTTCTGTGGTCATGATGGGGGATGTTGGGTCATTTGCTCACTGTCACAGTCAGAAGAGTTAAATTAAATCATTCAACTGAATTGTAAGTCAGTGCAGAGATAGAGTGTCATTGTAGTGTCAGAAACTATAGAGCACAGCTGGGTCTTCGCCTGCCTGTTAAAGCTAATCTCACAGTATTTTACGCAATGCTGTTACGTTATGATTTGTATGCCTGCGTTTTGAATTGAGCCATGAATCATTAGCATGATTTATAAAAGGCTGTGTAGGTTGCCCTGAGAAAATCTCCATAGATAGCATGTGCCCTGCTTCCATACAGCTAAGATGATTAATGAGGTTAAGGCTGCCTTTGCAGTCTAATTTGAACGTCTTGTTCCTATTATTTTTTAAAATTTCTTTACACATCATTTGGGTTAATCTCTCAATGAAGTTCTATTTTCCAATCCATGGTCAAGTTTCTACTTGGTATTGCATGCCACTTCTCTTAATGGGGTGCACGATCAGACCAGGATCGGAATCAGATGATTTGATTGCTTGGCTAAAAAAATCAGCCCAAAAATTGCACATCAGAAAAATTATCTGTAAAGAAAATGGATTCAGACATTACAAAAACAAATCATGATTGGGCCTATTGCAATCACTAAATTTTATCTGCTTAATAATTGCCATATAAATAACTGCAGTTAATCATTTATTTTGTTCATTTTATGAATAAAATAAAGAGTGGAGAGAATCATTGCTCTGCACTACCACCCTGAATGTGGTGTTTTACCAAACTAAAATACATGTATCGGCTATCATGCTTGTTGCTTTCTTTCTGTTTTTTTGCTCAACCCAACAGATGAAAATGCACCAAATTTACATGCTTGTGTTCGTTTAAAAGAGTGATTAATGCAGAGCTCAATGAAACCCGGGCTGGAGAAGGCTACACTTATGCCTTTTTTGAGGATTGTCATTTTGTCACCATAATGATTAGAGGGGTGTTGAGATGAGAGTCAGTTGTGGCTGGGGATATCTTCTCTCTTTCCCTTTCACACTGGGCAGATAATGTCTGTTTACAGCAACATTGCTCAGAGGGGGGGTGTAATCCCCCTGACTAACAGTGTATTTGGATGCAGTGGTGCAGTCCGCCATACCTTTGCCCCAACTGCTGCACTCATAGACCCTCACTAGGAAGCATTATAGTGCCTTATCCCTCAGACATTAAGCTGATAAGCTTGGTGTTTATTTTTCCCCATCTGTGCTTTAACAGCAGTGAACCGCTGTACATGCGAATGATTGGTTCATTGAACTTCTGTCCAAAACCCTATTGGCTGAAAGATAAAGCTGCAGTGATGCTGTCGTTCAGCATCTTCATATGACAGATGAAGTTGCCATCGACGTCTGCATACTGTGATGTGCTATCTTCTTTTAAAGGCGCATTTGCCATGATGACATTTAAGGTGATGTCGTGCAATGCCTCTCCGGGGGGGATGTGAGTCACAGCTGTAGTAAAACAGCTGGCGAGGGACAAGGGGAGTGCACTGAACTCCATAGGCCAAAGGCGATGCAAAGAACCAGTGGAGGCAACGACAATGGGCCACATTCATAGTACTTCTTTAACTGAACCGAAATTGAAAGTATCACACTTTTTTGTTTTAGTTTTCCCAGTTTTATTGAATTTTCTTATTTTAATGCAATAAAATATACGAGCAATGTATTTCAAATGGCCAAAAATGCCTCGTTGAACTTACAACATAAAATTTTCATTTGTCAGTAATTCTGTTGCTTCTGTATAGGCTTCATCATGTAGCTTGCTGTATCCATGCTGTCAGTAGTTCTGAATTTACAAATGTATTTGAGAAATTGTTTTGGGCTTCTATCAAGATATAAATGCTCGTTTCACTGTGTTTGAGTTCACTGACGCATATTGGAGGATTCCCTAAATTTAGGCTTGTTCAAACATGAAGAGCTGCGTTTCTCATCAGCTGGGTTGAGTAACTGAGAAAGTTTATTATCTAAGTAACTATTACTAGTGCATATATGCTTACAATACAAAGGATTTTTTTGTCTGTATTTTCTCTCTTTCTGGAGAAGTATGTATGCTTTGCTTGAGTGACTATGCCTGATTCTGGTACAGTAAATAATTTAACATTACTACAATCTTAGTGTTAAATAAAAGGTAAAGGTGGCAGGGTATTAAGGCCAGGTTGACCACTTTAGTTTGGCAGTTGCATTAAATAAAGAAGAAAGGACAAATTGTTAATCATCAGTATTTTTATGACAGTGAATCAACTACTAAAAATCATCAACTAAAACGTTGTGATCATTACAAACTTTGGTACATAGTTCAGATTTAGACAACTGTAGTTTATGCTTAGCTGCTTTTACTGGCTTAATTATAGGGCAGCTTTAAAATAATTATTCAGTTCACTGGCAGCATCAGTTGCAGGACTGGGAAAAAAAAATCTGTATATTTACACATCAGAAGTTGCACGAGTGGAAAAAAAACAAATGGCGAAGCTGGACAGCTTGCGCTGTTTTTTTGTTTTTTTTTAATTCACGCACACTGCACTACTAAAATATTGGAATGCTGGTGGATTTATCTTGTGTTGGGGACAGATGTGCCAGTTATGTCCAACTGAGTAAGTGGAGCAAAGCAGAATGCAGTTAAGCATCGTTTTATACACACACAGCTGCTTAAACCATTCTGTGGCTCAGCTGCTGAATCATAGTAGAGTCTTACCTACCTGCCTTCCTCTTGTGTGAACTGCCAGGTTGGGTCCCTGCCTGCATAATTAATGCTGTTAATTTCCACTACTTCAAAGCAGAAAGCATGCTTCTAGTGCGATCCATGAGGGGGGCTTTGTGTATGTGGCATGGTTCAGCTGGTTCAGTGCTCAGTGAATGGGGGGGTATAAACCCAGCTCTGAATTCAGTCTAACCCAGTTCAAGTCAAACTGGGTTCAGTGACTTGGCAAATAATCATTTGCATTGTGAACCAACTAGAATATGGAAATTCAGATCCAGTGCTGGATTCAAAAAGTGTGCCGAGGATTTGAGGACAGGTGTTCCTCGGAGCGTTTCCATCTTCTTCAGCGGACATTTAGGGGCTGAGTGTAGCTTCACTTCATCACATCATCTCACTCTTACACTCTTATTCACTGGACATGCATCCCAGTCTAGTTTTTGTCACTGAGCCAATTTATGGAGAATTATCCTTCATAAGAAGGGTTGTGTAATTTCCTCCATGGAACAAAGGTGGAGAAAAGTTGTACATCTGACCCCGGGCTGGCAGTCTAAGAATAATCATGAATTTCAATAGAATGAATTCAACTCCATTTGAAAAGCTTCAGGGGCTACAGGCTTTTCATATCATTACTGCTCCTGATGTGGGTGGGGTTTGTAGAGGTGTGTGTATAGTTCAGATGGCCTCAGCAGCTGCGTTCACTGTGTTTTCCCGCTGCCTCACTCTCCCTACATGCAGGAATGTCAACCCCCACACACATGCTGCTTTTTCCAGTGCGTTCTAAAAATATTGGTCTTCCACATAATGCTCAGTGCCAAGCCTACATGTTACTCACGTCATCTCTGGTCTGTGTCACATGTGAGATGTGCCCCACTTTAAACCCACCGTCCTCCAGCGTATTTCTCTCAGAACACACAGATTCCAGTTTTCCCCCTTGAAATACAGCATAGCTAGACCTCCATAAAGCCCTGTCCTCTGTCCTCTATACAAATGGAAAACTCAGCATCTGCAGTTTTGATCTTAACTGAGTTATGAACAAAGGTGTCTGAAGATGAGCTTTATTTTCTGAGGAAAAAAGTCAAAACTGTTCTCTGTTTTAAAGATCCAGAAGAACTTTGCCATGCCAGCTATGTATGTACACAGTGCAACATACACTGTCCTTTGGCACCTTGGTGCAACATACACACATAACCTGTGTTTACAGGATGGTACAAGTGAATAAGATGTGTACATTTAAATACCAGTATATCAGTTGGCTGATAATATCAGCAGATGTTATCAGACCCGAATGGTTGGTACAGATTAAAAACGATTGCGCCTTTGCACGTTACGATAATTTAATGGAATGAAGAAATTTCATATATATATATATATATGAGAAGTGACCTAGAAATACTGCAAAATCCTGAATATTTTACATTTATTGGCCTAATTCTTTTGATGTTCTCAGTGATCTCAGAACATCTGGACCCCATTATAAAAGTTAGTGAAGCACCATTTTACTTAAACAACCATATTACATTTTGTACTATTGTATAAATGTGAAATACAGGTATAAAGCTGGTTATCTCAGATTTTATCTCCTTAAAACCAGGAATAGTTCACACAATTTGGCGGTTGGCTCCAACTACACTAAACATTAAATTGCACATCTACACATCAACCTTCTCAAGAACACCAATACAATACAATTCATTCAAAGTGTGTGGGAATGTTTCAATAAAACAGTGTGGAAACTGCTGTGGCTCCATAACTGTACAGAGACCAAGGGATTTGAATTACTGGTATGTGTTGATTGTTGTATTGTTATTGACATATACACAGAATACTTAGCGTAGATGTGTGCAGTGTTCAGGTTTATTTGAATTTTATACACCCAAAACAGTAGAACAACAGAACTCCGAAGCCGCTTTGTTCTGTTTCACTGTTGGCATAGTTACTGCTCTTTGCCTTTGCTTAACATAACTGGATTAAACTTGCCGTGTCCGCTGTGGTCACAGGGAAAGTGCTGGAACGAGAGGGGTTTGTGAGTGAAGCCAGGCTATAAAGGTTATCATTTCAGAACAGTTTAATAATGAACAGTCAACCACATCCCCCTCAGTTCACTGGCATTTCCAACATGTTCGGTCATACCCTGTACTCACGTCGTTTTTAAGAGTGTGACATTACAAACCCCACACAGCCCGGCCTGGCACGCCCCATCACATTTAAACATACCCATGTCTTCTCTCGATGGGGCCGGTCATGTTGGCAATAGGAAGTGACACAACATTTAATCACTCATATCAGCTGCTTACACTCACCCTGGCAGTGTTTGGCTTTGTTCAGTCTATAGCTGGGCGTTGAAACAAATGTTTCTGTGTTGGCCCAGTTTAAGCGACATAGGTTGTGGTTAACTTGTTAGTGTTTCTCTGTTTGCGACCGTAATGTGAATCCTGTTAGGTTAGTCTCGTAGACTTTAAATTATTAGAGACTATCTAATCCAGCACACACACACATGCTCACTACAGTCTGACCTTTGAAGCCCCCCCCCCAGAGACTTTTTATTGGCTACTTTTTGCTCATTCTCCAGGTGCAGACAATTTCTTTCCGTGACTTTTGTTCATGAATGTGGGCCACAGAGCATAACTCCCACACCTGTAGTTTATGTGCTGGGTGTCTCCAGGTCAGGACATGAACACATATCTCCGTCTCCAGATATTTGAAAGATTCCGTTTATTGCTATGTGTTCTTTTTTACGCTAAATTTGAGGCAGTGTCATATTTGCATGTGTGAAACAGCTTTAAAGTGTGTACTTTAGTACTTTAGAGCTTTGAATTGGTGTGTGGGATGCTGTTTTTGGTAGCAGTTGGGAAAGTTGTGCCAAAACAAGAGATGATACAGTGCAGTGAGGCCTCTTCATATCCCAATGCAAAACTGGAAAATACTGAAGGATACAGTTCATTTTTCTATCTAATGCAGGTGCATTGTTTTAAACACCAACATTTTATCATACACACACTGCTCCTGCCTCTCAGCATTAACAAGTTGTACAATAGCAGTCCTCATTTATATTGTGTATTCTGAGAATACCGAATTATGAACCTAGTATCATGAATCAAGTGAGTGTATAACTACACCCCTAGTCATACGTCAAGTGTTTTTGTTTCTCCTAAAGTTTTAGGAATGTGATGAAATGCGAGTATGACAGCTGACCCATATTTTGTGATTTAAAATTGGAAATGGTCTGGTCTAGGTAGTTCCAAGCCACCAGGTGAATTGCTTTAATGCATTCTGGTGCTGTCTTTGTCCTCCATTTTATTAAATTTTATCGACCTATGAGAAGATCATAAATATGATCAAGTTATGATTATAGTAAGTGGAAAAAGCTTTCCCACACCTTTTAATATGACCGTACCTGCATATAGCAATTTCACAAGCTGTTCACAACAGTTAGTGCATGTTTTTGCCATTTTCACATAACATACAATGTCTGATTATTCCCAGAAGCCAATGCTTAATACTGCCCAATTAACTGATATGTCTGGTCTTTCCTGAATATAACATATCCAGCTGCATTGGCACAGGCTTACAGTCATGTGCAGCAGCGTTCCCTGCAGCGCTGCTAAGTGACTTTTCATAAGACCTGTTCTTGTGTTTTTGTGTGTATTTTCTGTTTCTCTTTTCTGTTTCTGCGCAATGTACACATCAACTCAACTTTTCAATGCCAGCCCTTAGTTCTGGTTTTAGTGCCAGAGGAACCCCAATACTTATAGCTCTCTGCTGTACTGCTCTGGAACTTTATATCAGATTTCACACAAAAGCAAAACCTAGTATTTAATTCTTTATTGTTAGCGCTAGCTGTATGGCTCTGATTAGAATACATTACAGATAAACAGTTCTTACAG
>JBBPCX010000147.1:18264228-18278945 GCA_037974365.1 Hydrocynus forskahlii | reverse complement strand
ATATAATTCAAGTATTACTAATAATCCAGTACAGTACAGTTCAGTTTCCAGCTGTATCCAGATGAGGTCGGTAGGTAGAGCAGAGTAAAGCTGCTGCAGCGCCTGAACTGAAAGCATCCTCACGTGAACTGTACTTCTCCACGTGGCTCGGAGTCTCTACAAGCTCACATGTTTTTACGATTGCTAACTGATATGAATGCTGGCACTTGTTACAGTATTTATAATTATTTGTAGACAAGTAGCAAGAGGGCAAATGCATCTCATTCCTCATCTCTCTCTCCCTCCCTCTCGCGCACGCGCGCGCACACACACACACACACACACACACACACATGCATACACAAGTTACATCTCAAAACACGCCTTCCCCATTCATATGTAGGCTACTGTTGTGGTGGGCCAGGTTCGTTTTACCATGTAAACACTGCACTACGTTGTCTGCCTTACGCAGTGTAAAATGGTCCCACACTTCAGACACTGTCTGCCTTTTACGCACACCGGGATCTTCATTTTCCACCATTTCCATAGAGGGCAAAATAAACACGCCATCTTAAATCTTTGAAATGTGCGTCAGTTACATCAGTCCGATACGATAGCAGAGACATTTTAAATAGATGGACTTTGGAGACATAAATTAAACAAAGCCTCGAAGCAAAGAATTTGCCTCGAATATTTTTGGTAATCGAATTATTCGAGTTACTCGAATAATCGTTTCAGCCCTAAATGCTTGTTTAGCTCGTTTCCTTTTTGTAGTCTTCATGCAATAACAATTAACAGACAGTATATTTTGTAGACCTAATAATAAACATGCATCCCTTCAGGCTTGCTCTGGGACCCCCTTGGATCCCCAATATGCCTCATGCAAATGGACCTTATGGTAACAAATTAATAAATCCCTCTGACCATTGGCAAAGAACACTCCCCCTGCTCACCCATTATTCTCTTTTCTTTGCTCTGCCTTCAGAGGGGGCTTTGACCCCTGTGCCAAGCCACTGTAGTCTGAATGCTGATGAGTGTTGTGCTCAGAGAGCGGGGATGACGTATTCCTCCTTAGCTGTTCTCAAAGCTGATTGTGAGCCGAGACGGGTGAGCCTTAGCAGGGAGAGTGGCACCTCCATTCAGCAGCCATCCAAGCATGCACCAGGGGCCTAACTGCGGCTTTGTCTTCTTGAGATGCATGAAGGGTTGGAAAGTAGGACATTTATCATGCTGGAAGAAGCAACAGATTCTCTATCAAAGCATCTGAGTTGGTGTTAGAAGAATGCTGTTTAGTGTAGGATGACCATGATTTAGCACCAGTAAAGCCTCAGTACACTGAATAAATGATTATGGGTTTATTGATTTTATTCCACAATTCTTTGCTCGGAAGACTGTTCATTATATATCAGCATGTGGTCTTGGTTGTATGTTTATACAGAATAATATATGCCTTGTCTAAAATAAATGAGGTGGAAAGAATGTGTTGTCTCAAACGAGTTTTCTGAAGTGTAGCCTGTCTAATGAACACCAACCTTACAGTCTCATCCACTGGCCAGGCTTTCAGTAACCGAATAATGGCAAATATTTTGTTGACCATAATGGGACTAATGGCTTGAAAAAAATGTTGCTATATTAGTAGACAGGCCTGTACTTGTCTGTTGTTCAGTTCTAGACATCTGCAGTATAGCTTTGTTTTTATTTCAGGGCTTCTTCTCTTCTTATTTGGGAAGCGATGGCCTGAAGTTTTTACAGATCATTAAAAAGATGTACTGAACATTAGTCAAGATGTCAAATTCAAAATAGTCTTCACTAAAGTCTTATCTATAAATAGCCTGGTGTGTGTCATGAGGCATACTTTTGTCTTGCCTCTGCACAACAAGATCCTATCTTTCCAGTATAGTCTTGTTGCTATTGTGTGGCTTTTTTTCTGAGCAGTGGTATATCCATTGCACTGTTCTCCGTGTGGAGACCCAGGCACCGTGTTTGGTTACACTTAGCTTGTCTTCCACTACCCAGCACTACCTGGAGCTCAGCACGAATTCTTGTAACCACACCTCCACCTGAACAAACATACCCTTTAGTGAGGTACGGAACCAGAGTGCAGTTGTCATTTACGGATATTTAAATAACTGATTTGACAATGTATACATCTACATATCTGTAGAATTTATTGTATGAGTGAAGCACTGAAATGTGTGTGTCACTCATAGGTATGTGTGAAAGGCATAACTCCAAGCATTGTCTAATATATCTAGAGGAAGTGTAAATCCTCGACCACACAATGATCTGATTATTATATATTTTTTTTAAATGATTCAGTGCGTCATGAAATGATAAATTGTACTGAATTCATAAACATAAGATATAAAGATAATTGCACCAAGTGTTATTTCAGTAAGTGTTACATTAAAAATAAATTAAAATGGGACATGCAGTGTCATTGTAGTGAAGCACCAAAGTTCGTGCTAATAGTGCACGCTTGTGGTAAACGTTCAGACTGCTAAACATGAGTGAGTGAGTGGGAGAGTGAGATCATGACTCACTGGCGTTTTTACATGAGGTGCTTCAAATCTAGAAATCAAATCAATAGTAAATATACTTATTTATCAAAGAAATAGAAAATAGTGCATGTTTTCTTGATTATTATTATAATCAATTCCAATACATTTAAACAGTCTAAAAGCAATGCAAGGGAATTGCCACTTTTAGATCATTGCATCACATTTTAACACTCCAGTGCCTAGTAGAAGTATCCGAAATCTGTGACCCATCTCTTCTTTCATACTGTGTATATTTGTGCATTGGACCTCTTTTTCTACAGAAACAGCAGTGATAATAGACCCATTTTGAATGGACTGTGCTCGGAGACTAGTGTGCCTGTCCGCAGTAATACTCATAAGCAGTATAACCCATATTTGACTGTGGCCTATATCTGAGGCTGGTTAGTAGGGCTGAGAGCTGCTGGCCATGCTGATGCAGTGTCGGAGCAAGTGAGTGTGTCTTATACTGCCTCTCGCATCGCTGAACTCTTCAGCTTCATTGCCCCCCAGTCAGGAGCTTGCCACTGCTGTCATCATCCTGCTGCACTGTGATGCAATGGATGAGGTAACAGAGCAGCCATCGCAGCACATTTGTTGTCTGACGGTGATTTAAGTTCAGCTTCCTATGTGTAGCTGGATTTAATTAAAATGAGTAATGTAGTACGGTGTCCAAACTAGACCCTTGTTTTCTCTCTCACTTTTTCACTGCCACTTTAGCTGAAGTGGGCTCAGGTGGCATTAAGCCTTTTCTAGGAACCTTTCAATGTGCACCGTATGGGGTCCTTTTTCTCTGTGCTGCTATTTTTTGCCTGCATTTGCACAAGGGATTAAGTGACTCATCTCTTGCTTTTCACTGTGTTTCAATAGGATTTTGATGTGCATTACGTGACAGCCAAGTTTGGCTTGATACCAGCGTCTTAATGACTATAATGCATTTGAAACCTTCTAATTATTGATTTTCATTTTTTTTTCTCCAGTTGATAGTAATTTTTGTACCACAGCCTAGGATATGTTCAGTGGGGAAGCCAGCCTATTCAGCTGTTGAAACTCCAGTTTGAACTACGTGATGTGATAGCATTTCACTGCCATACACTGCATTTATCTGTAGCCGTGACCTTCCTTTTTCCCTTGTGCAGGAGTGTCCTCCCGCTTCCCAGAGATCATGGCGGCTGGCACCCACTCTCCTGGAGGGCCCAATGGAATCATTCGTAGCCAGTCGTTTGCTGGCTTCAGCACCTTGCAGGAGAGACGCTCACGGTGAGGACACACACACACATGCACACACACAACCGGTCACAGACCATGACACAGATAATTCATAATTAATTTACTTCACCATTCACCAGTGAAATTCAATTAAGCTCTCCATGCGCCACCCACAAATGTGTTCAATCATAGTAACTGTGATCTATAAAGCCACAAGCTTTGTAGAACATTAGCAGAAATCTCATTTTTTCCAATGAGAAATATTAGTGCTCAGGGTTTTGTCAATATAATGTACATGTTTGTTGTTAATTTCAGATTAAACTGTAGTACTAACCTAGTTAGCTTGCTAACACTATATTCTATATTAGGTGTTGTCATAAATGATCATAAATAAACGTATGCTCCTTTGGTTACAGATATGTTTGTGGGCTCTGGTGAGTACTTTATTAAAAAGCCCATTTAATCATTAGTTTATCACTTATGATTTTTAGAATAGCTCTAGTTGAAAACAGATGAATGTTGTTACTACTTCAAACGTGTTGAGAGATGGAGGCAGAGATAAAGGAAGCAGCTATTTAAAAACTTTTAGCCAGTCTAAACCTGATTTCTGATTGAAGGTATTTAAACAACCCTGCTTTTATTGTATTACTGACATTTAAAATGTGTTCTATTATTAAATGTATTCTTGTATTGTAAAGTTAAATTGCAAAACACACCTTGCAATTACACTTGTTGTAACCAAATACTGTGTATTTTAGCTTTGGCAAAATCATTGCCTCACGCTGTTGTAATTATATGTTTCTGATTACATGGCCCTCATTAAATCTTGCTACGACGTGACCACCCTACACTAACCTTGTTTTCCACCTTGACCACCTCAATCAAAATGTTCCGCATCCACAATCGACTACAGTATAGTCCAGCATGGTAGCTCGGTGTTTTAAACCTGAAGAATATTTGTTTTTGGTGGTGAGAACAGTCTGTTAGACAATGTGTCAGTGGAAGATATTTGGAAACGATGTATTCTTTTATTTATTACAGTAAACATTCCTGTGTGTGAGTTCAGGGAGTCACATGAGGAGCTTAAATCGGGAGAATAGTGTGTAATATGGATAATAAAGGACAGATTATGGTGTAGTGATGACTTCAATGTGTGTGTGTGTGTATGGAATGTGCTCCCCAATCTGAACATTGGAGAGCCCAGTATGTGCATGTGACCCCTAGGCAAGAGTGTGCTCGTTCACCACACTGGCCTAGATTCAATGCAGTGGAAGTTCCAACAGCGTGCGTGTGTGAGTGACACGTTGAGACAAGCAGTGAAACCCACTGCCTCGGTATCGTTACATCTCTGGAATGCAGCAGTTTATTAGGTGCCAAATGATTGTTGTTACAGAGGGAGGTTAATAAGCTCTCTGCTTTGTTACTCTGCGGTTTGGGCATCAGCTGTTTGAGCAGTTATCCAGCTGTGGAGCACTATAATGTTAATGTACCTCACACGTCCTTTTCCTTTATTATATTACATATAATGATTTAACCGTCTACTGATTTTCCATTTTGCTGTACTATTGCTTTACAGCATTTTGCTGTACTATTGATACATAATCACAAAATGTTTTCTTTTTTCTTTCAAGTCATAGTAAAATGTTTCCTTCAAAAACAAATGGGACCATATAATAGATAAACTATTAACATAACACCCCCAAATGCTTTTGATAGCACTGGCAGTGACTGTGACCCTTTAAGAATATATGAGTCAGTCATCCATAAAGTGAGTGCAGGTCCAGTGGTGCTGAAACCCACAAGGGAATAATTTGTGCTGGTGTGTGTTTTTCAGGTGTAACTCGTTCATGGGGAACTCAGCAGTGCAGAAGAAGCCCGTCTCCAAACCCAAGAAGCCCCATCTGTCTGGGCATAAGTCCAGTAGCAGCAGCTCACATGAGCCGCAGCCTAAAAGAGTGGAGGAGGTGTATGGAGCACTGAAACAGGGCCTGGAGTAAGTGCACTTCAAACCCTCGCACTCTCACTAACGAACTCTTATACAGAAGGGCAGTAGGGGGCATGATAAAGATGTGCATCAGTGTTTCCCCATCCTTGGTTCCCATTTACCCCAACACTACACATGTTCTCTCTTTGCTCTCTGACCCAACTCACCAGCTACTTAACAAGCCCTTCCAGAGCTTAATCTGTGTGTGTTATGGAAGTGCTGCAGTACTCCAGGATTAGGATTAAGGGATACTCCTCTGTACTGTTGTCACACTAATAAATCAGTGCATTTCTCATAGTTAGCCAGGCAGCACTGTTAGAAGTCAAGGTGTCTGAATGGTCAATGGCAGGAACGTGTCGCTTTAGTAAGAAGACTTCACTTGTTGTAGAATGCAAACATTATCTGAAGGTTTTTGAAAAGATCTGTCACGCTTACAAAGCTCAATGACAAAATTCATTAACCAGACGCAGTATAAAAGGCTTAGAGCTCACTGTTTGAAATATGAATGCGATTGCTTGTAAAGCCCAACATGGCAGCCCTTGGGAAAAAGATGGGATTATGGCTCAAGTGTAGTAAATGAAACTACTCGAAAATACAGGGGGTCCTCGAATTACGTCAAAGACCTGTCCTTTGACAGTGATGTAACCCTAATATTGGTATTAGTTGCAACACACCCTAGCCTAAGACACTTAACTATCCTAACACAGTTATAAAATCATAAAAACACAACTCCCTCACTCATAAGCCATGTTACTGCGTATTTTTCCACCGCACATAACCGAACTAGTCCGTCAGTATGAAGCTAACGGTGTAAGGGGAGTGGGAGTGGGAGTGAGCGTCATAATCTTTCCTAAAAGGACTTTGTCTGCTGAAAAAATCTAGGAAACCAAATGTTTATTCAGTAGAAGATGTGAGGATATTTCCATTAGACAATTCTCACTTTTAACTTTTATATAGCTTCACTGAGAAATCTAACGGACTAAATCACAAAGCACAGTCAACCTAACTTCAGTTTCAGTTTCACAAAACCCAACAAAAGCAACTGTGGTTAGCTCATTTTACAAGAGTGGTTAACAGCGTTCTGTTATCCCAGGTTGAGATATTCAAGCTATGATTAATGCTTGTGTGAGCACATGAAAATATTATAACAGCCAGTTACTTGAGATGTTAGGAAGAATGGGGCAACTCTTTTCCCAAAGAATAAAGAAAAAATATATACATAGATATATATTGAGAATCAAGAATTTATGACAGTAAAAAGCAATGTTGTTGCCACTGAGCATATTGTAGAAATAATAACTTTATGCTCTAAATATTTATGTAGCATGATTTTCTTCCTCTCCTTAAACAAAAGCCACAAATGACCAAAAGATAAAAAGCAAATGGAAAGGTACACCCCACTCAGTCCCTGATTGGTTAGTAGCTGGCTCTGATTAGTTCAAGAGCCGTGTATGGATCCAAAATCCTGAGTGTGGAACGCAGTGTTGCCATGGTGACGTAGCCCAGTACAAAATTATTTACAACCGTAGAGACAGAAAATGCAAGTTTAGATCGAATTAAATTTAAAGTTATCTGGCTTAACAAGAAATCCTACTTTGTGAGACAGGACCCTGCTCTTGTCACCTAGCATGCTGTGGCTCACTGTTTTGTCTTGGCTCTTTGTTCTCCCTGCATCAGTGAGTATCTGGAAGTGCACCAGGTGGAGCTGGACAAACTCACCTCTCTCATGAAGGATATGAAGAGGAACTCGAGACTGGTGAGACCACACTTTTCATTCTCTGAGTTAATGGCCGTGTCTTCCAGCTATGTGTTCGGACTTTGATTAATGTCTCAAAACAAGAAGTGTCATGTGATCATGAAGACTTGTTATCATTTAATCATCAGAGTTTTTTCTTTCGATAAACAATTTTTTGTTGATCAAAGATCAAAGTATAATTATTGCACATTGTTTATAGGGAACAAACATAAATATGATCTTGTTGATGTTCTTTCAATTTGATGTTCTTCAAATTTGAATACAGAATATCCATTTATGAGTTTACCAAATTGGGGGAAAAAATAAAGCATACATTTTAAAACGTGTCATGACTTACTATAGTTAAGTTTTATGATATTTTTTCAATACAATGAATTCAGCAAAAAACAGTGACTGTGCATTAAAATGTGCAGAAATGTGGTCTCTGTAGAAGATGTGTACTTATTGTCATTGCGAAAATAAGTAGAACATGTAATTTGACCAGGGGCCAAACTTTTGCATAAGACTGTAAATGCTCCTGCTGGAGAGCCGAGGGACACAGTGTGCTAAAACTGTTTGTATGTATTTTTCTTTTTTACAGGGTGTGCTTTATGATCTTGACAAGGTGAGTAAGAGAGAGACTCATTCATGAACACTTTTCTTAATCTGTGTGGAGTTTACAGAACCTACATGGCTTAGAAACACGAGAGAAATGAATCAGAGAATGTGAAGCACTAGAGACGATGTTACTGCAACAGATTTCCACAAGTGCAAACACCTGCGATTATTACATTTTTCAACTGTAAGCTCAAGTGGACCATTATGTAACTGACTGTCCTCTTTTTTTTTTTGTTTCTGCAGCAAATTAAGAGTATTGAGAGATATATGCGACGCCTAGAGTTTCACATTAGCAAGGTAAGCAGCGACCTGATTCTTGTTTGAACAACAAATGAACATATGAACAACAAAAACCACACACCCACACTTACTAATCCATCTTCAGATATATTGGCGATAATTTTGTTGTTTATTTATCAAAAGGCAAGCCTTTAACTGTACTAGTATGAGTCCAGCCCATGTCTTAAGTATGTAGTTCATAGATTTGCATTTTGGTTGAAGTTATGAGTAATTCTCACGATTTAATTGCAATATTGTAATTTTACATATCATTACATGTAAAATTAAAAATTTTTATTGAATCATCGACCATATACGTTTACGGCATTTACATATTATATATTTTATATAGTTATAAAGACTACTGCAGTTTAAGGAGTGATTAAACTTTGCATCACGGAAGAACAAATTGTTCTTATATTTTAATTAAATTGTTTGATACATAGTTAACACTGTTGAACCGCACAAATGTTACAAGTGGATATCAGGGGAAAAACAATGCAAGAAAAATTTAGAAAATGTTTTAATCTTCAGAACATAAAGTTTGCAGTTATACATAGTCCTCTGTTGCATGTGTCCAGTACTAGTGAAGACATTTTCAGCCTTTTTTTCCCTCTTTCTTCTTCTTGACAAGTTCTGTTCTATCCTTTCTCTACTGTTTTCATGGCCGCGTGCATTTCCCCACACACGGCAGCTAAATATACCCAGTAGCACATCAGCCAAGTGCAATCCCACGCACCTGGGCCTTCGTGCTTTTGTGGACCATAATACCGAAGCCAAGCACCTGACTTGGTGCTCCAGAATGAAACGTTTAAACCCACTGTGAGGCCAAGCGCTCTCCAGGTAGTCTTCACAGCTGTGTGAATTGGAAGTGCATTTTGAACCATTTGACATCTAGACTGAAAACTGGGAGCAGTGAGGCTGTGCTGTTGGCAGCAAAGTGTTGCTGTTTGTGGTAATTATCCTGACTCATTTCCGGAGTTCTGGTCAGTCCTGTTCAATTTCTCACAAGCCCTGCTGAGCACCTTTCCTCTCCACAGTGTCCTGTTGACAAAGGTGTGTGACCGCTACACAGCGGAGCACTAATTGGCAACCTGAAAGCACGTCTGCTCTAGAAGTAGCCATAGCAACCCGAAGATGGTTTTTAAAGCTATGCCAGCTGTATTCGCAGCTCAGAATTGCCAGATATCCTTTCTTTCATGGCTATTCTGTGTATGTCCGCATGTCTCAGAAAGGCAACTAAGTTATCACGTGTGTACAATCCTGGGGATTATATCGAACATTGGGCAGCTCCTTTGCAGTAATTCATGGAGCTGTTTTGTTCTGTTTTTCTGCACGCTTGGCAGCGGTTTGTGTTGTTTGTGATTGGCTCTGGATCTAGGTCAAAGCAATCCTCCAGAGCGGTAATGAGTAGACCTTCGACGACTGCGTTGGGGGGCTTTAATGAGTGTGTATATGCTTTTGTGTGTGTCCAAATGGGAGAACAGGTTGTTCTTTCCTGTGCGTTCTGTTCTGGTGGAGCTTTGGGGGTGTGTGGAGGACAGGATATGTGTTCCTGTGTCATGATGACAGAAGCGTGAGGGAGTCCGTCTGCTGAAACTGTCTTTTAAAGCCCATTTCCATTTGCATAATGTTTGAGGTGCTTTACAGATGAGGTTTGGTATAATATCTCCTGATATAATTGAATGCTACTAGCTATAGAAATTGCAGCACACAGTATTATATTTTGTATATAATTAGAACTATACTTTGTCATTATTTCTCCTTTTCTTTATGCCGTTCTGGATACCAACCCCCAGAAAGATTTCCCAGTATTGTGGACTTATCCAATTCTATGTAAGCCTTATTGAGTGCAGAATTTGTGTGCGCCAGAGGGCAGAGTATTGTGGGTGTCCAGCCAATGCCTATCGGCTGAGCCTGTTTGAGTCCAGAGATAGGCATCGGCTGGACACCCACAGTTCCTCCAGTTCATCGCACTATTAGTAGCAGCACAAGATCTTAACTAGACCTGTTATTTTGTTGGGATTTACCTTTTCATAGTTAAAGCTAGAATAAAACAATATAAACAGGTCAGTATCCAGTTTACTGATACAGGATAGCATTACATCCACATCCTATTCAAAGTGGTCAGATTGTCCCCTGCAGTTTGCTTTCAAATCAGATGTACGATGAATTGGTGGAATTGCGAATTAAGGGTTGTACAGCATAAAGTTGTGTTTCAACCCCATACTAAGTTATTTGGCCCTATGTCTAAGCATTCGTGGTTTTTTAAAAGACGAACCACAAAAACCACGAAAATACAATTTTCTGTCTGGGCGTCCTTCCAGAACAGACTACAAATGCTGCATGCATGGATGATGTCACCATCATACACCTGCAATGTGACATCTTGTATCTCTGCTTGGTAGTGATGCTCACTTTGTGCACACAACAGTGCATGCATCCGACCTTACAGGATGTATCTTTATTATAATATATCAGACCACATATTCTGCCTTATAGTGCATTTGTAGATAATGTTTACAAAATGATGATTTCACCAATGTTCTATGTTTTTTCAATTTGCTCTCTCAATTTTTCCAAAATGGCAAAATGAATGGTGGTTCAAAATGTTTTGAATGGAACCACTGAATGGGATAGATTTGCACTTTACCCCTAAGAGTCGAATCGAACTGCACGTGCTAATTTGACAAAGGCAAACTGGGAATAAACTCAGTATGAGCTTTCTAAAGTGATCTAATTCCTTGTGAAGACAAAGCTCAAAGTAGGGGGTGATTGCTCGTTACCTCAGGGATATCACCTAAGTCAGCATGGCTGAAAAGTCTGCTCCAGTTAAGCGCTGTAGATGAGTGTTGCATGTGTGGGGAACACATTACTTGCAGTGAAATTAAACATTACTTCTTGCACAGGGGAAAACAGCATTTCGCAAGCAAACTTGTTTAACTTGTTTCATTGATTGTACTCTGTAAAGAGTACAGACTACAGGCATTTGGGGGTTGGTTTTAGAGGGAGCGCGTCCTTGTTGGTGATACATTTTGCTGTAAACCAACACCAAAACGTTGTACCCAGATGTGTATTCTCGTTAAGAGGGCATGAATGGGTCTGCAAGGCGATGAAGTATGAAGGCTATGCTGTAGAGTTTCTATCACTGAAAATTATGTGTTGTAGATTTACTTTCTTATTGGTAATGGTTACTTATTTTATGTCATGAACTTGTGATTTGTGATTTGTTGATTAAGCTGTTAGATTTTGAAGATTTTTCTAATGAATGTTGGTCTGCTCAATCTAATAAACAGGTGTTTAGAAAATGCTAAGTGTTTTCTTTGACAAAATATTGCTTTGGTATTGGTGTGATACTACACTTGAAATTGGAAGTAGGTCAAATGTCTAATATTGTGATAATTGTAGCTTTCTTGACGTCACAGCCCGAAGGCAGAAAGAGTGGGATGTCCAGACTCTCTGCAGAAACACTTGAGCCTGGGACTGTGCTCCGACTACAGGCGTCCCACCCTCTTATAAAGCAAATGCGCTGTATGATTTTGGGCTGTCCCAGGTGAAAGATGACAATCGTGAAACAATCATTTGTTCATGGTTTCTAAACAGTGGTCCAGTAATGTACTATGACAGAGGTTTAAAGATGACCGTCGTCACAGCGACCAAAGATATCCGTGAAAAAAGTATCTGCCCCTTTTTTTATCACACTTAAATGTTTGACAAAGATAACCCAAGTAAACACAAAATGCAGTTTTTAAGTGATTTCATTTATTAAGGAAAAAAACTATCCAAACCTACTGGTTGTGCCACCCTTACTAGCAACAACTGCAGTTAAGCGGTTGTGATAACTGGGAATGAGTCGTTCACATTGCTGTGGAGGAATTTTGGCTCACTCTTCTTTGCCGAATTGTTTTAATTCAGTCATTTTGGAGGGTTTCCAAGCATGAACCTCCTTTTTAAGGTGAGGTGGGCAATTGCTTTTTCTCATAGGGCCATGTAGGTTTGGATTTTTTCCTTAATAAATAAAATCTGCATTTTATGTTTACTTGGGTTATTTTTTGGGTTATTTTATGACATTATCAGCGCCACATAGTGTGCAAAATCCAAACCACATGGAGATGAAACAAAAGAAAACTGGTATGTGGGACACTAGTATGCCGCCTCTTCTTTAGATTTTTCTCTGCACACATTAAAAGCACGATCACAAGAGTGCAAGTCACCTTGTTCTGTTAACGCATCACTATCGCTGCTGAGGACATTTTGTTCTCCAGTACTAACTCGGAGATTGTAGATTGTCATCATACAATCTACGCACATGTCGACCCATGTCACATAACGTGGTTTGTGATGATCTTAAAAGATAGCTGAAATTGCACAGTCTGTAGAAGACATTACAGGAAATAGAGGAGGCCCAGCAAGAAGTCTTGCGACAGGTAGCGTTGAGGAGGTTTGGCAGGAAGGGGAAGAACAGATGTAGGTGAGAGGGAGAAGTCACTCTTCCTTTTAGCTCTTCTCAGTGACATGATGGGAGAGGTGGGGGGAGCCCATGTTCCTCTGAGGGTGGTTAAAAATAGCCCAGTCCTATTCCCGGAGGAGCTGTTTTTCAGAATTTTCCCAACAAGCCCACCACTCTTGGGGCAAAGATGATTTGAGTACCTTTCAAAGCCATGACGTGAAAATGGCCCCGGAAGAAGAAGGTGCTAAATCCTAGTGAGCTCATTAGAAGTGAGATATAATAAGATGCTCAACAATACTTTAGCCCAGGAGCTCAATTGCTGATTGTTACTGGATTACATACAACTCTAAAATCTAGTTTACTATAAGCTTAGCCTAAAGTAGCAGCAATGGCCTCTTGTTGATCCTGAGGCTCAGAGTACTGGATTGTTTGTTTGGCTTAATCTTAGACTCTCTCTCTCCCCCACGCTCCCCTACTCAGTATTTTTTGGTCCTCTAGTGTTGCTCAGAATCAGTAAGCTCGATGTAGGTAAGTGGAAGGTTTTAATCTCACTTTAGTCAGACTGGTCTATGTGGGATAATGTGAGGCAGTGCTCCTAAATCCTATAAGAACAGCTGATAAATGCACCCATATCTTAAGAGGATTTTCCCTTATTATTTATTGTCTAATATTCTGTTTAAAACAATGGAGAAAAATAGAATTTCCACAATTGTCCACTTACACCAGATGCAGTTGTTCGGCCAAGACTTTTGAGGTCCAAATGTTGCTAACAATACTAACTAGGCTAACAATACTAATTAAAATAGAAGTCAGTACTTATTCAAATGTTTTCTATAAAATCATGCCCTCAAAGACAAACCAGACCCAGCTCTTCATTAGGTGGTGCAGACTTGTGGATGTGGTTTAGGACACAGTATGACTATGGATGCTGCAAAGAGCCTTTTAGACAACATGGTGCAATCTGATCCAGGATCAATCCTCTCCTGCCTCGTCTCTGCCTTGTTAACTATAATGACGGGTCATTGTCGTGAAGTTTTATTCATTGTTGTAGCTCCCAGTAAGTCACACGGGATGTGACACCTTTATGAAGAGCAGGCTGAGAGGTTGAAATCTATTTGGATTCAATTTGGGTGACTACTGACTTCAGAGGTTGAAGGTTGGTTTATTTTCAGCTGTGTACATGTACATACTGTGATGAGAATACAGTTCTCCATGGACCACAATGCAGCATACAGCAACATACACAAAGGATGTGACAGAATAAATAAATGAAGTAGTGAGGTAGTTTCTAATAATGTATTTTAAGGTAGCCAACAGAAATGTACGTGTTGGATGCAAAAGAGGTCTTTGGCAGCAGTGAGTAAGTGTTAATGTTAACACTCTAGTTCTAATTCTAGTTTTTAAGTAATCTTAGTTGTGCAGCTCCAACACTAAACTAAAGAAGCAAACATATCTCAGCTGATCATCTACATCTGCAATAAATGGGAAAGTGTGTTTAATCGATTTTAGCAACCAATCCTTTAACAGCCTTTTTAAATTAACGTTCTTCACATATAATTCTAATACAATAGCTTGTGTCTACACTATACCATCACTGTTCTTTTGTCAAGATATTGTTGTCTGTGTGGCCTATTTATTTTGGCTCAATATTTGACTTGGTAAGCCAAAAATGACCTCCACACACACACATACACTCGCACTCAAACTCGGACACTACACCCATATGCACAAACACAAGCTAAGCTAAAGCTTTGCCAAACAGCTGCCTGTTTGCAAACATTTGTTAGTCTAGCAGTGCGTTGCCCCCATGCTGTGAACTAAAAAGGACACATGCCCGACTCTTAGGGGAAAGTGTTTGTGTGTGTGTGTGTGTGTGTGTGTGTGTGTGTGTGTGTGTGTGTGTGTGTGTGTGTGTGTGTGTGTGTG